>MINK01188803.1:0-11085 GCA_001735545.1 Phormia regina | reverse complement strand
AGTTGGTCCTCCTATTATCATAGGTGGGCCATATAGTTCTAGCAGTGCGACATGTGGGTTCATTGGCCCATCTCGCTTGTGCAATACCTAGGAGTTCCTTGTAAAACAAAATCTTACATTCCCTTACGGGAATGCATATCAGATGATCAATGAACTCTTTATTGAGAGTCCATCCCTGTCTGGCTGCAGTATCAGCCAAAATATTCCCAGCACAATCGCCGTGCCCAGGAACCAAAATTAGCTTAACCCTTGATCTTCTCGCTATCTCATTAAGAGATATCCGGCATTCAGTTGTTAACAAAGATGTCGTATATACACCCGCTATAGATCTAATGGCAGCTTTGCTGTCAGTAAAAATACAGATATCTCTCAATAACTTGTGATACTTCAGCCAGTTTGCTGCCCTATTTATAGCAGATATTTCCGCATGGAGAATACTACACATGTCAGGGAGTCTATAACAGACCCTTCTATCATATTCATCAACATATAAACCACAACCGACCCTATTCAACTTTATTGAGCCATCGGTATAAATCCTCGGAGCCCCAGGAGTTGAATAAATGGCGAATTGGACCCATACCTAGGCCTGAAAAACATCCCCACACCACAATATTGTCACCACCAAACTTAACTGTCTTATTAGGATATTTTGGGTCCAATCTCTTTCCCTTTGGTCGTCTTACAAATATACTGTCCTACTGGACTCATCTAGTAGGACACTACATAGGACACAGGACGATAACAACCAAGACCATCCTCATTTCCCTCCGGTTAACTGTTCGAGTACTAATTTCCAATTTTAGATTTTTGACTACCTCCCGAGGAGTAATTTTTGGACATATCTTAAATTCTCTTGCTATCAGATTATCCTGTGTTTGTGTAGTTTTACGAGGTCTCACGAAATTTTTTTATAATTTTCGAAACTGTTTAATTTTAGTTTTTAAATCTTCATCTTCAGATTTTGACTTTAGCCATTTTCGTTAACTATTTGCGTGGATTATAATTAATACGTAAAAATTACAAAAAGAATAATTATCAGTATAAAACAAATATTGAAATAACTGTAAAACACGATGCCTTTTACATCGATTTTTCTTAATATTATTTTTGATTTAGTTTTCTTTATTACAGAAATTTAAAAGTTTCCATTGTTTTGTCAACCACTGTATATTTTAAATCTATTTGATACAAAGAATGTGCAATCAAACAATTTAAATTTTCTGAATTTAATAATTATTTTACATTTTTCGCTCGTTATGAAACAATTAAACTTTTTCAAGTGTGTACATATAAAAATATATATTGCATTTAATTACTTGTTTATATATTTTCGACATGGTATTTCCGTTTTTTTTTTTCATTTTTTTTGTTAATTTAATAATGTCGTGTTAAGAAGAATCTACTTACAGTCTTTTGCGAGATCTCCATTATAACTACTACAAGATCATTTTTATGTGTTGTGTTTTGACAAATGTTTATTAAAATTTATAGGAATTTCTCTTCTTAATTAAACATAAAGTTGTAGCCCCTTTAGGTTTGAACAAAAAAAAAAATGTACTTGGTACTTTTTAATCTAAAATTGCTTTATGTATCATGCAATGGCGCAAGTGGATTTTTTTCAAATTTAAATAACTTTTAATACAATAAAGATCAAAAGTCCATAATACCCAAAAATTGTGAAATAATACAAATTCATTATTCAGAAATGAAATAGGTTTAAAAATCCATTGGCATTCCAAATGATATTGATTTAGAATAATTATAAAATGATTTTTAGTCTAGCAATGTAACACGAATAGGTACTATATTAATATTTTAATTTTTAAATTATTATAGAAAAATTAAAATTAATTTACTTATACTTTACTTATAAGGCAGACAGTAATTTCCCTTATATACCATACAAGTTATACAAATTATAATAAATATTTTCTTTTTTTTATTCATCACTTTTTAGGCGCCGGTGAATCTGGCAAATCGACGATAGTTAAACAAATGAAAATTATTCATGAATCCGGTTATTCACAGGAAGAATGTGAAGAATATCGTCGCGTTGTCTATAGCAATACCATACAATCACTTATGGCAATTATACGTGCAATGGGTCATTTAAAAATTGATTTTGCCGATCCCTCAAAAACGGAAATAGCACGACAATTTTTCACATACGCTTCGGCGGCTGAAGAAGGCATACTATTACCCGAATTAGTATTATTAATGAAAAAATTATGGTCTGATGCCGGCGTTCAACAGTCATTTTCACGTTCTCGGGAATATCAATTAAATGATTCAGCGGCCTATTATTTAAATTCATTGGATCGTATATCACAACCGAATTATGTGCCAACACAGCAGGATGTGTTACGTACGCGTGTTAAAACTACCGGCATTGTTGAGACACATTTCAAATGCAAGGGCTTATACTTTAAGTAAGTATCTGTAAGAAAAAATTAAAACACAATTGAATGTTTTTAAATATTGAAAAAATTTATTAACTTAATGGGACATGTAATTGATTTTATTATTTATTTATTTTTTTTTTTTTATTACATTTTCCAGAATGTTTGATGTTGGCGGCCAACGATCAGAACGTAAAAAATGGATACATTGTTTTGAGTGTGTCACTGCGATTATATTTTGTGTAGCATTATCGGGTAAGTGTGTCATATAATAAGTCAATTTGTTGTTTTAAGAAGATGATGTTGTGATTTTATTGTTACAAGTTATTAATTTCAAATTCCAAGAAATTAAATTGGGTTATTTTTTTTTTTTTTTTAATAAAAAGTTTTTTTTTTATTAATCTTACAACATAATAAGTAAAACGGATTTTCTTCAATAACTATAATACTTTATTTTGAAACAAAAATTTTATAAAGGTTTGAAATTTAAGGTTTTAAGAAACAAAATTATATAGATTTATTTATACAGATTTATTATTTATGTTATTAACTAAAAACAATGTACAAATTTTGTTTATTTTCTTAATTCAAATTACTCAAATCTATTTTACAATTTGCGTAATATTGAAAGATATTAAGTACAAATTTTCTACTTAATCAAAATTCATAGGAAAAAAATTAGCCGCTAAAACTAAACAGCTGTAAGGTTATTAAAAAATATTACTTCGTTTTACATTTTCGATGACAGTATAAAATAATTCAAATTGTTTTTTCTATTGCAAAAAATCAATATTTTCAATCAATGCTAAATGTAGAGTGCAAATACAAATTTCTTTATTGTCGAATCTTGAAGCCTTGTATATGAATAAAATTTTAGTAATTAAATTTTCCAGAAAAAGTTGAAAAATCAGAGCACTTACTGTCAAACAATTTTTGCACACATTTTAAAGTCTTTCAGATATTTCAATAAAATTTTATTGGGATTATTGAAAATATTAAGATGATATATTTAATATAAATTTCACTCCTTTATTAATTACATTATTTCCCAGGATACAAATTTTGTCGCGTAGGTGTCTTCCAGACTTAAGTATAAGATAGTTTATCTTTTAATGATTTTCCTGAAACTGTTGATTCTTTTTCATTTCGTTGTGTTTCTATTTTGGAGGTAGAAAAAGCTTTAGGTCTCTCTCATCAGGTGTTGACAATATTTCAATTCGTTTGATTAATATGATGTATCCGTTTGTTTCTGGTTATATTTTAAATTTATTTAATATCGTTCTAACTATTTCCATATTTCCAACATCATGGAAAACTGCTCGAGTTGTTTCAATTCCAAAAGGTAGGGACCTAACGATTTCTATTCTTCTGGCGTTGTCGAAATTTCTTGAACATATAATTAGGCAGCAAATGCAGGAATCTTCTTTTTCGAATATTTATCAAGGTCAATGCGTAGGGGTTATAATTCCACGCTGATTCTTATCAGTCTCACTGATCATATTCGACAGTATATTAATGATGGAAAGCTAAGTGTATTTATTTCTCTTGATCTTTCTAATGCTTTTGGTTCTATTTGTCATTCAACAATGATAAGAAAGCTCAGAAATGAATACAATTTTTCTAAATCTGCCCTTGACTTATACATAGTTATTTATTTGGTAGATCTCAATTTGTTGAATATAATGATTCTATTTCTTCCTTATGTTCTTTATTAGCTGGGGTTCCCCAAGGCTCTGTCTAAGGACCACTTTTATTAATTTTATATATTAATAACCTCCGTAATTTTGTGAATTCACCATTATGTGTCCCTTTTATTTGTGCTGATGATGTTTTTCTTTTATTTAGGAGCTCTTTGGATTCCAGCGATGTTTTGCAAAGCAACATTAACTTCTGCACTGATTAGGTTTCAGAATGGACTTTTTCTAATGCATTAGCCCTTTATCCTTCCAAATCTAAGGCTATTATGTTTGGTCCAACTAGCCGTTTTTTTCTAATATTAATATAGCTGAATAATGTTCAATTGCATCTGATTGATCATGTTAAATGTCTTGGTATATATCTGGATAATAGACTCTCTTTTGACTTACATATTTATACTCTTAATGGATAAGTTTTTGGTATTCTTCGCAAGATTTACACTACTAAAATGTATTTATCGTTTCATGTTAGATGTAATATGTCGCTGATGCAATGTTGATTTTATATGGTCTGGAAGTTTACACTGGCACTTGCTTGGCACGCCTAAGAATGATTAAACGTATATTTAATACTTTTGTGTATAATGTTAAGCGCCGTGAGTATGTTTCTACTTATGCTCAACGCTTTCTTGGTTGTTCATTTGATGATTTGATAAAGTGTCGGAATGCCGTTTTATTTTATAAAGTTATAAGAAATGCTAAGCCTCGTTCATTGTACAATTCTTTAATTTTTACACGTTCTACTAGGAATCCTCAAATTTACATACCCAGAATCTCTACATCTTTCTATGATTGATGTTTTGTTGTGAGAATTGCAAGATTATGGAATAGTCTTCCTCATTTCCTTCGCATTTTTTCTCATTCTAATAATATATTTCGTTTAAAAGTTTTGCAATTTTTATCCAGCTCAGAACATTTATAACCTAATTTTTTACTACATTCTTACTTACGATTTTATAATTTACGATGTTAATTTTTTGATATACTTATTTTGTGGCTGGGGTGCCATTATCTAATTTAATGTAACTTATGTATATAAAGATGTATATAAAGAATTATTTTATATTACATTTTTCTCAGATTTTTTTACATTGTAATATTGTTATTTTGGCCATTTGCGGCTTATTATTATGAAAATAAATAAATGAAATGAAATAAAAATTGAGACTACATATCGAAAATTCAAGCGCAAATATAAAGTTTTTACTGAGGTTTTTAAATCGGCCATGATTTGAGAAGTTTTGATTTTTTTACTTTTTCTTTCTCAATATTGTCACTTTTGAACTTTCCTCCTATTATTAAAATGTGACTACAATAGTATTTTTATGAAAGTCTATACATTCTTCATAGATTTAAATTCGATCCGTCCAGTAGATTTATTACGAAGCATTTTTCCAATTGGTTCTTCACATTGTGTGATTCCGACGATCCATTTTTCAATCTCGCAACAGTAGATAGTTGTATGAAATGGAATGATTAACTACAATCCATTTGCTTAATATGTCTAATATCTAATGAGATAAAATTGATACAATGGCAACTTTTTCGAAATATTAAAGAAATATGGCAAAATCCTAACAATATTTAATTAAAATCTGATAAAAAAAATCAGAAGAAAAAGTATTCAGTATTGCAGTATTGACAAAACAATGGAAACTTTTAAATTTCTGTAATAAAGAAGACTAAAGCAAAAATAATATTAAGAAAATCGATGTAAAAGTCATCATGTTTTACAGTTATTTCAATATTTGTTTTATTCTGATAATTANNACGAAAGCGTAGGAAATACTGAAACCCAAATTGATTCGAATTCGTTCGACTTGCTTTCGTTTGCTTAGATTTTCGTTCGACATAGAGAAACAGGCTATTAACTATACATACTTCCAGAATGATCTTTAACTTTGCCTCTAAATTAAAAAAATATATATTTTTTTTTTCCTTTCAGGCTACGATTTAGTACTAGCTGAAGACGAAGAAATGAACCGTATGATTGAATCGTTAAAACTTTTCGATTCCATTTGCAATTCAAAATGGTTTGTAGAAACCTCAATAATATTGTTTTTAAACAAAAAAGATTTGTTTGAAGAAAAAATCAAAAGATCTCCATTGACGATATGTTTTCCAGAATATACTGGTAAGTTTTCGTATGATATAATTTTTTTTTGTTTGTATTTCAATATTAACAATTATCGTTGAATTTTGTTTTTTTCTCAGGACCCAATACATTTGAGGATGCTGCCTGTTATATACGCATGAAATTTGAAAGTCTTAATAAACGTAAAGATCAAAAAGAAATTTACACACATTTTACCTGTGCCACCGATACAAATAATGTACAATTTGTTTTTGATGCCGTCACCGATGTCATAATTAAAAACAATCTTAAAGATTGTGGTTTGTTCTAGATTTATTCGAAGCAAATTAGTAGTTTTATTATACATATTATTTTAGGAGTAGTATATATTTTCTTTAAACAACCACACATACATACAACCATACATCCATACACGCATACATACAACTAAAATACCACATATGCAGTCATCATTCCGTAGAATTTTTAAAAAATAAATTAAATATGTGTTTTTTATGTTTGTAACCAAAATGCAATGTGCATACGACTTATTTACAGTGATTTCTAAAATGAAATAAAATAAAAAACAAAAAATAAACAAACATTTCCATTTATAAAAAGTTTGAATATACATTTTAAGCAAACAATAACACAAACATTTTTTTTTAAGCAATTCCATTTTAATTTAATAAAAACTATTAAATAAAATATTTTATATTTTATTAATATTAAAAAAAAATGCTGTGAAAAAATAAGAAAAAATACACTTGCGTTCAATTTATACATATTTGAAATAAGTACTTTAGTTAATGAACTAAATGGCATTATCTGTTTCACTACTGCAGTATAATTTAAATTTTGATTTATTTGTTTTAATTTGAGAATCGCTTAATAAATTAATATTTAAACAAATTATGTATTCCTCTCTATACCTATTTTTATGTCTATATAATATAAACCATGTAATTTGTTTTTCGATTTTTTATACTTTGGCTATATATACATATACATATATATATTTTATAAATATTTATCCTAATGTAACTAATATTTAAATTCTCTTTTCTACGTTTTCTCTTCACTATTACCTTCTTCTTTTCTCTATGTGTATTTAGCAATAATATTTTTATTTTTAATATATAGTGTTTAAACAATAAAAAATTTATTAAATTTAACGAATTTCTTTTAAGTTATAATAAATTTAAAATAAAAAACATATTAAAAAAAAACAAATATAATATAACAGTGAATAATTTTTGAAAAAGTCGCTTAATTTGAAATACTGCTTTCCTTTTACAAAATAATTAATGAACATTTCCTTTTACAAATTTTTTTCATATATTTACTAGAGTTATTACATACATATTTTTGAAATTTTTGTATTTTTTTATTTGCTAATATAAAGAACAAATTTAAGATTTATTTATAAAGCAGCTAGTTTATTAAAATTTTTAATTATCTTTAAACCTTTTGTTTTTTCCAACATACATAAATATTTATACGCTATAAAAAGTGATGAGTTTTTATAAAATTTTAATAAAAAGGAAACTTGAAAATGAACTAACTAAATAATGTGTTTTTTTCCCCCTTTAGTACGTACATTTGAATAAAATTATCCCTTTCTTAAACGATAGAAACATTGTCCCAGTTCACCAGTTTGGTTTTCGTGAAAAAAATCGTCTAACTGGAGAGATTAGGAAATCTTTTGAATAAAAAAAAAAAATATTGTTTTGCTATTTTCTAGGATGTCGCGCAAGCTTCCGACAAAGTATGGCACAAAGGTTTAATATATAAAATCAAATGTTTACTACCACCATGTACCCACAAATTGTTACAATCTTATCTATCTGACCGTCTATTTAGAGTAAAGTTTAATTACTTTGTAACAGAAGCATATGATATAAAAGCAGGTGTTATTGGACCTACACTCTACACACTTCTGACTTGCCTACATGTGATGTACCGACTAGATCTACATTTGCTGATGATACCGCAATAATCAGTTCTCATGAAAACTCACACATAGCATCTAGTCAATTAGATATTTACCTACGACTTGTGGAGACATGGTTAGCAAACTGGTAAAATGAATTAAAAAGTAACCATGTTACGTTCAGCTTAAGAAGAGGTAATTGTCCCCTAGTCACGCTTAATGGTATAAATATACCACAGTCAGATCATGTCACTTACCTTGATATTCATTTGGATAGATGACTTACTTGGCGTCGCCAAATAGAAACCAAGAGACTTCATATGAAGTTGAAAGCTTCTAGCCTTCACTGGTTAATAAACAGTCAATGAAGACTAAACCTTGACAATAAAGTCATCTTGTATAAAACCATATTAAAACCAATTTGGACTTATGGCATCCAATTATGGAGTACTGCCAGTAATACCAGCATTAATATTATACAGAGGTATATGGATATTCTCATAAGAAATGAGAATATCCATAGGAACTTAGGGATACCGCTAGTAAAAGAAGAATTTTAAAAATGCAATCAAAAATATATCCAGAAACTTGAAACTCATCCAAATCCACTCGCTAGACTCCTTGCTGAAGTGCACACATACATATTCAAGGCTACGTAGAGCTGACCTACCTAGAGAGTAGATATTTTTAAGTTTAGTTTTTAAGATTTAAATACTTACTGTGAGGCCTAATAAAGGCAGATTCAGTAAATAAATAAAAAAACGAGAGAAGGTATAGTCGGTCAAGACCGACCATATGATATGTGTACCAAAATTTGGGAAGGAGCCAATTATAGAACTATACTTGTATTAAGTGGAAAATAAATATACTAATACAGAATATTACATCGATACTAAGATTCACATGTATTTATGTAATTTTTGGTGATCCCGAAATTGGGTCTTATATGGGAGCTATGGTAAATTATGGACCGATCTTGATGAAATTTGGCACATGGATTGCTTACATAAAACTTATTTATGTTAAATTTCATCAAAATATTTCAATTTTTAAGGTATGTTTGAGTGTTAAAACTCTATTCCGGGAGAACATTTGTATGGGGGCTAGATAAAATAATGGGCCGATCATGACCAAAATCAATAGGCTTCGTCCTTGTGCCAAAAAAATCATATNTACCAAATTTCATCAAATTATCTCTAAAATTGCGTACTTTGCGCACAAGCTTTATATGGACAGCCAGCCGTCCAGCCAGCCAGCTGGAGTCGAACGGTATACTTTAAGGTGGGTGTAGGAAAATTTTTTCTCAGCGTTACAATATTTGCACAAACACATAATACACCAACCACCTATGGTGGTGTAGGATATAAAAATTAAAAATTTACATCGAGTAGATTTTTTATGCCTAATTACATGCATTATTCACACTTTTAGATTTATCTACAGATATCCCGTAATTCCCTAAAAACTTAAAAAATTTTCCAAAAATAGGATATTTAATTTTTTTACTATATCTTTCCAAATAATATCAGGTAGCAAAAATTTCTATTTCCAAAAGATGAAAAACACTTTAGAATGTATAAAAAGTATAACTTTTTTTTTTATTCCAGCTTTACGATTTGAGAAATTAAGGCAAAATTTCGAAATTTGTTGGAAAAATGGGTCAAATTTGGGAAACCTGGTTCTCTCAAAAACAAAATATTTTTAACAATTTTTTTACTTAAAAATATTTTGTGTTTAGTTATCTTTCAGAAAAATATAAATATTATATATGTTACTTAAGAAAATTTTTGCATAACAGAAAAACAATATGACCACTTTTTTGCGAAAAAAAAACGGGAACAAATCTACTTTTTTCAAAGTTTAAAAATGCCTNNTTTTTTCAAAATTCTTTCTTTGCACAATTTTTCTATTTACTGTAAATAAAATAAAAAAGTAAGTAAAAAAAATCGGGTAAAAGTTGGAAAATTTTGTCTTTGAAGCTTAAACCTAAAGAGATAATATATGCATACGACGAGGTTTTTTGTAGATCTCAATTAGTAGAATCCTCCTACATAAGAAGGCCTATATGGTCTAAGTTCAAAACTTAAACTCGCATACACCTCTACTGTCAGCATGTAAAATTTCATGGAAATCGGAGCAGCCAAAGTTCTATAATTATTTTCATTTCATTTTTGAAATCGCATACTGTGCGTTATTTGGATTAAATTAATAGGTTTAAAACCATAGATTAACATAGATGCCTAAAAACCTAAGTCGGTTGTCAAAAAATAACCTATGTATAAGAATGTATTAGTAAAAAATGTAATTGAAAACAAAAACAATTCTAGTACATGTGATATTATAATTTATTATGTATTATTTTGTAAACTATTTGTTGGAAACTTTAAGGATATTATAGAATGATATATTTGAAGGACTTTATTTACGTTAGTTTAAGAAAACGTTCTACTTTATAATGCTGAAATCCTCCTCTTTCATTTAATATTCATATCATTATATAATATTAATTTTAAATAATAATAATATTAAACATTAATTAATTATATTAAACATTCATTTATCATAAAAAAATTAAAGTCCAAAAACGAAACAATTATACTGTAATAGACTTATTTTTACATTTTTATGAAATATATTTTGTGTGAATTTTTCTCCTTTTGTTGTACGGTGTAATGACTAATTTCAAAGTGTTGCCATATGATTTGTTCATAAATTCGTAAAATTTGCATAAAAAATATAATTAATACAATTAAAGAATTTAATTTAATTATTGTTAAATATTTTAATTTGTTATTGTGTGTTTTTATCATTAATTTATATTGCCCTTAATAGTAACTAACAAGTACTTTTCTAAAATTTGCATTTCAAATTAATATGACCTTTTGTTTTAACAGATTTGATAAGAATTTTTTTGTTGTGATTACCGGCTACGTGCGACTTTTAACCGCAACTAGAAGAAGAGTATCGAAGTTTTATTTC
>MINK01188799.1:2025-17554 GCA_001735545.1 Phormia regina | reverse complement strand
TCACTGAATAGTTGTGGTGATCATGGTGTGACCATGATTTTTTCTACGTGTGGTATGAAACCAACTTATTAAAATTTACAAATTTATTTACAAAAATTCTCTATTCTCTCTAACTGTTTAATGTTTACTAAAGCAAGAAAGCGATAAGTCACAAAGATATAAGCAAGCCCCCTACATTATTTAAAATATACATGATCTTTTATGGGTCTTATAAGGTACCCAAGGTCAATTGTTAATCCATATTTATAATAAGCATATTATATATTTCAAGAAAATATACATTTGAATTATTCTATATTATATTATGTATGCGTTTTAAGATTATTCCCGAAAGTTGAACTTATATCGGAGCTGTGGTCTCTTATGAACTAATCTTTATAAAATTTGACACTGTAATTTACTTTTATATAAAACATATTTTTGTCAAATATTAACTTTAGTTTAGGATTTATATACCATAAAGTAATTTCCGAAAGGCGGCCTTATATGGAAATCACGGATCGAATTTTGGGCTTATAAATTTATACTTATATAACACTTACTTATTAGTAACGAGTTCCATTAAAATATTCTTATATTTAAGGAATTTATGATCGCTTAATCCCTATTTCTGAGGGACATTTGTACAGGGACCAGATAAAATAATAGGCCGATAATGACCACATTTAGTAAGTTAAATTTTTGTCTAAAAGAAAGATATTGTACCAATTCTTTTCATATTATATATAAAATTGTGATCTATACTTTGGGCACAAGCTTTGCATAAATAACCAGCCAGCCGTCCAGTCAGACAAATGGACAGACATCGTTAGAACGACTTCAAAAGTGATTCTTAGACTATTGAAACTCCTTAAGGTATATTTTGAATAGTACTTTTGGTACCTTATAAATATCGACTCTAATGCATAATGTCTCAACCATGGTGGTGTAGGGTGTAAAAAGTCTACATTAAATATAGATTTAGGTACTTTAGCACCATTCCTGGAATGGGAGCTATGGTAAATTATGGAACGATTTTCATTAAATTTGATAATATTGTTTTTACTTAAATAAAATTCTTTTGTGTGTCGAATATCAACTTTATACTAACATTCGTATGAGATTTATGCGCGTTAAAGTTATTTTCGGAAGATGGGAGCTATGGTCAGTTGTGGACCAATTTTCATAAAATTTAACGCAAAGATCGATATTTGAACAGAACTTCTTTGCACCAAATTACATGAAAATTTTATTATTTTTAAGATATTTTGCAACTCTATTTTAGGAGGAGACACTTGTATGGTGACTAAGTCCAATAAGGGCAATTTTAATGGGCTTCCTCCTTGTAACGTAAAAGTACCACGTGCCAAATTTCATTGAATTGCGACCTGAGTTTTGTACACAGCCAGTCAGCCAGACAGGCAGACAGAAAAGCGGAATAGCAGCGTTGTGAGCTCAGTACTTTGGATATTTGATGCCATAAACTAATGCTAATGTGGAGTTGAAAACACAAAAAGTCCAAAATGTACAAAAAAAAAATTAGAAGCCAAGATAGGGTACGAAAATTAAAATAAAATTTTATACTAAAATTCTCATGCTGTAAAATGCTGGACAAAACGTATGTACTGAAAGATTTTTTTGCAGATTTGTGGTTAAAATTTTTATGTCAATGATTTACGAGGATATGTTTAGATAAGTTTAAGACCATAAAGCTTAAACAATTCCTAAAGAATTCGTGGTTAGTAAGATATTTGCAGTTGTGGCAAAAGAAAAAAATTATAATATTGAAAAATACAACAACAAATGTTTACAAAAAAATCTTGTTTCTTTTATAAGAGAGCATAATGGGCTTAAATATTTTTGCTCCGATTTGCCATCATGTTACTACCTAAGAGTGATCTGGAGTGGTACCAAAACAATTTTTTTTTTTTGTACCAAGAGAGGTCACTTCTCTAAATTATCTGGAGCTAAGCACAGTGAAGAGATATTGGACTTTTATGATATGAGAATTAAAAAGGACTAAAGTGATGTTACAAAATATTGAAGATTTTAAAAGAGTGGCTGAAACTACTATCACATCTCAAATGAAAATTTAACAGGAAATGTCTACAAGTTCATAATAGTAGAAGAATAAAAATTATATTTTTCTATAATCTGTAGCATATTATCAATTAAACAAAAAACAATGAAAATTCTATCATCAAGGGTTTCCAGGTTAAAATTTTTTCGATCCCTTATCTAAAAAATAATAATTTTAATTTTGTGGAAATTATATTTCTTTAGCAAATTCTACAAATTGNNATATTTTTCTATAATCTGTAGCATATTATCAGTTAAACAAAAAACAATGAAAATTCCTTCATCAAGGGTTTCCAGGTTAAGATTTTTTCGATCCCGTATCTAAAAAATAATAATTTTAATTTTGTGGAAATTATATTTCTTTAGCAAATTCTACAAATTGTGAAGAAAATAATTTTTAATTGTGAAGAAAATAATTTTTAATTTTTAATAAATAAATCGATCAATCAAAGACATTCCGTTTGTAATTTTCGTTGAAGATCAAAATAAATAGCACCAAATTTGTCCGTATGTCGGTTGAAATGGCATTTATAAAATATAATATACATATCAAACGATCGGAAATCTTTTCGAAAATCTTGCTATAAAAATTCAGTAAAATCGGGTTATAAATAAAGGAGATATGCTTAAGAAACCAAATGTAGAACTTTAAAAAACATATTTTTCAATTGTTTTAAGCTACAAAACTAAATCAAATATAATTAAATCTTATCGTAATATATTCAAAAGTCATACTTATATTCTTAATCAATTTAAATATAATTTCAGTCTAATGCACTAGCTCTTCCTTCAGTAATTCTAATTAAAGGGTAAAATTTAAACAGCAAAGAAATTTTTGTTGCCTTTTTTTCAAACAAATCTTTCTTTAGTCCTCTAAACAGCAAAAACTGAAACCCAAGACTGTTTAAGCAGCTTTTCTTAGAGTTAAAGTAATTTCAAACATGAAATCACATAATTCTTTGCCATATAATTCATTGCCATATTATTATGAGGCAATTTATTCAATATAATTTAAGACTAGAATTTTTACAAGAATTTGAAAAAAATAATAAAAATAATAATAATACCAGAAAATACTTAATATGAAATAGGAAACAGAAGCACAAGTAAAAATATGAAATAAAAAAAGTATTAATTTTATATTTAACTACATAGTTGGTTGTTGGTCTTAAAAAATATATATATGGCTGGCGGTGATGTTGATATTCTTTTGTTATTACGGTTCGTTAAGTTTAAGGATAACAGGCAGACAGACAGACAATACAAACACATAATCACATACTCAAAAAAAAAAAAAAACACAAATACACCTTAGTATGTCTATATGCTATACCTCACATCTGTATAGGTAAATGTAAAAATATATATTTATAAAAAAAAAAATACCTGGTTATAGAATAGAATAATAAAAATGAAAAAATAAAAAAATAAGCTTACCGTTAACAAATCCTTGCGTGAAATATTTTTCAAATGCAACACATTGCGCACCGTACCATCTGGTAGCACTTGAAATGTATCATCGACCAAAGCATGTTCACGCCACCATGAAACACGAGGTGGTGGTATGCCACCACTCGATAAACATGTTAAATTAATGCTGTCACCTTCCAAATAGGGACCGGCTGTTTGGTCTCTAACAGCAGCACCATGGTGATCCAGTATTGTCAGTTGTGTGGGTGGCACTATAAAAATTAACACAGACAAACAGACAAAAGAGTAAAATGAATATAAACGACAATGAAATTTATTTATATAGAGAATATGTTTAAAAAAAATGTTTAATCCTTATAAATGAAAGAATGAAAAAAAAAAATATCTAACAAATAAATAAAATAAAATAAACCAAGTTAAGATAAATTATTAAACATAAAGGTTAGATAGCAGTTAGATTGTTTGAAAAAATATAAATATAAAAAAAAGTACCAAAATAAGGGCATAGTACGTAACTAAAATATTGCCTGTCTTGCAAGGACACACAGTAACGAAAACACCCATTAAAAACGAGACATGGATTTATTTATTTATATTTTCTGACCAAAATAAATTTAGAAAAAAAGTAAAAAAATATTCCTTTAAGCTGTGTGACTCATATTAAATATTTTTTTCTTTATTTGGTTTTTTGATTTCGAAAAAAGGACAACAGCAGGCGTTAACAAAATGATTAACTGTTTTATGCACTAAATATAAACTAAAACGCAAACTAGAAAAAAAACTAAAGAAAGAAAAATTAGCATAGATTTAGCTTAGAAAAAAATATATTTCATTCGTCATACAATTGAGATTTTAAAGCTGAAAAAATATGGTAAAAAAATTAAAGAAAATCTTTTCGTCCTTTGCAAAAAAAGCACTATAATATTTGATCAAGTTTTTTGTTTAAAACTTATGAATTATGTTCTAAATCTATAAGCATCACATATGACTCTTAATTAGAGAAGAACTTTGGAATTGTTATTTAAATCTCAATAGATGAATATCCTGACAGACGGACAGATATTGTTGTTCTTATCTGCCTGGCTACATGAGTCCACAGTTTATTTATTTTAAATGGCCTTAGAACATGTTAAAAAGGAATTTTGATTTTTTTTATACTTTTGTTGCTCTGTGTGGCAGAATCAAAATATTTTCGAATTAAGAGCTCAAACCCAAGCAAACGGATTTCAATGTTGTTTTCCACTCTAAGAGAGAAATGCAAATTAAATGAAGACCAGCAGCGGATTTCATATATATTTTGTTTTTGTTTCTTTATATTTTTTGTGTTTGGCAACAACAAAACTACATATATAAAAAAAATAGTTATCTTCCTCTCTTAAATTCCATACAAAAAAATATAAGGCATATCTATCTATTTCTTTCTTATATAAATTTAAACTTATGTGATTAATCTTGCAACAACGGCAACACTGACAGAGAGGGAGACTAAGAAAATGAGAGCTTTTGAGAATCCATTGTGAAATTAAAATAGATTTTAATTTCCAGCGNNATATTTTTTGTGTTTGGCAACAACAAAACTACATATATAAAAAATATTTATTTTATTATATTTTCTGACTAATCTATCCATCTTTTTCTTTCTTATATAAATTTAACGTAAACCTATGATACAACAACGGCAACTCTGACAGAGAGGGATAATCAGAAAATGAGAGCTTTCGAGAATCCGCTGTAAAAAACTCAAACATAACTTTCTAACTATTTCCTTCTGATATAAATTTAATGTAAACCTATGTGATTAATTTTGCTACAATGGCAACACCTGCAGAGAGGGAGTGTGAGAAAATGGAAGCTTTTGGAGGGTGTTTATTAAACCTGACCATAAGAAAATTAGGACTCGATAGAGAAAAAAACTGAAAACATTTTTGTATTCAGCAAAAAATTCATGGCCTATTTTTTCTCAATTAATGGTTATGCTGTTGATTAGTCTAACCGTGGCACTGAAGAGGGAGAGTGAGAAAATGGAAGCTTTTGGAGGGTGTTTATTAAACCTGGCCATAAGAAAATTAGCACTCGATAGAGAAAAAAACTGAAAACATTTTTCTATTCAGCAAAAAATTCATAATCTAGTTAAACTATTTTTCCTCAATTAATGGTTATGCTGTTGATTAGTCTAACCGTGGCAGTGAAATGTATTTGTTCGCTTCTTTTGATCTTTATAATGCACAGAAAAAATAAACGGCTCCGGAAGATATTTTGATCTGATTTATCAACATCCGTATGGCGTAAAAGTTGATGTATTTATTTTATAGCGATGGAATGATAACTTTTCTTTGGAAAAATATAATAAAAAGTTTGTGATTTGTCTAAAATTGTCTAAAATCCTACGATGTATATATTCTGGCTTCCCACAGATTCTAGGTTGAACTAAGTATATCCGTCCATCTGTCCGCCTGTGAGTTACACAGTATTTCCAAAACGCATTTTATGGAAAAAAGTCTGTAACTTTTAAACCATTGGAAGTATCTTAATAATAATTTTACACGAGTTAGAGCTGATTTGTTTTCGAGTTGTTGCGGTTGATTTGACAGGTTCCTAACGGTTCCGGGGCTAGTGGATGGCTCTCCAAATTTGACCATCTCAGGCAAGTAGTTTTTTAAAAAATCATCAAAAAATTATTTATAATATGATAGAAAAGAAACCTTATATGCAAATAGTCCTTGAGGTAAATATTGAACAATAGGGTGACCATTTCACTGAAAAAAAGTAATTTCTTTAAACATGCTTTATACGATTGGGCATTTTGGTACTTTCATGTAAAAAAGTGCGAATTGTTTTAATTCTCTAATTTTAGGACAAGTTTATAAATGTTATGCTGAAACTATAAGAACATATAAACAGCTGTTTAAATTTTATTAAAATTTAAATATTATAAAAAATAAATGTCCTTTGAGAAATGGTCTGATTAAACTATATTCCACATTTTTTATTGATTATAAATCTCCATGTCTTAAACATTTTCAAGGTACCCAATAAAAAATTTTCATAATTTTGCTTAAAACCCAACAGAAACTTGGCCTCCTCTAGCCAAAGTAAACTATTTTTCATTAATTTAGGACTTACAAGGACTTCCTATTTATAATTTTTTTCTGTCATAAAATAAATGAATTTTTGGCGATTTAAAAACAGAAAATCATTCCCAAAGTGGCCAACTTTAGAGGGCCATCCTCAAACACCTGACCCGCTACAGGCCAGTACTCCAAATCAATTCGAAAACACCTCAGCTGCGATCATAACCAATTTTATTGTGATATCTACAACGCTTCAGAAATTACGGTTTTGGAACCACTGTGTGTCTAATGAAAGCCCAATATGGTCAAGGCAAATTATTTTAATTATATTTTAGATTACAATACCATTTGAAAAAACTTAGTAAAGAACCCCCAATATATTAGCACAAAAGACCGAACGACAAAAAAAAAAAAAAAAAACAAATTAAATACAAAATAACAAATATTTTTCTATTACATTTTTTTCTTTAATTCCCTTTATTCATTCCAATTAAACTCGTATTAAAAAAACAACATGACAAATCTTTTTAGATTTCAAAACAAAATTAATAAAAGAAATATATATTCAACAAATTTCTTCAAGTGTAATAATTAGCCCAGACACAAACGAAATATAAAATTCTTTATAACTTAAAATCAAAAGCTTTGAAGAAAAAAAAATAATAATAAATAAAAAGAAGAAAAAGATTCCTCAAAATATCTATAAAAAATAAATAAATAAGTCTTCTACTTACCCAATACCGTTACATTAATTCTCCAATTACGTGTCGGTGATTTATGAAAATCAACTCGACATTTATATAGACCCGCATCACTTATTTGTATATTTTTAATCCTTAAAGCTGGCGGATTTGAGTCATAATAAAAATGTGCTTTATTTTTAAAAACATTCTCATCTGCCCATGGTATACCTTGATGTAATGAACGACCTCTGGCATCAAAACTAAAAGAAAATAAATAAAAAGGAAATTATATATAAAATACAGATTTATTATAACAAACATTAATAAAGTGAATTCGTATGAATTTAAGGAAGCCGACATCAATGATTATGATGATGACGATAATAATGATGATGAAGGAGGTTGACAATGATGGACATTTATGTAAAACAAAAATATTTAATTATTTATATTTAGAGAGTATTACAGTATATATTTAAATATTTTCCGGTTAAACTTTGTTATGGTCGAAAATAAAATACATACATTAATAAGTTTATATACCTACATATACATGTAGTTGTATTTGTATGTATGTACGTAATATATGTTTAAGAATATAAGCTCTTGTTTGAGTTAAAATGTATATTGTTAATTATATATTTATTATAACAGTGAATGTAATGAATATAGTATTAGAAAAAAATTGAACTAAATTATATAATAAAATTAATTAATGAATTACTAAATAAATGAATAAATAATGAATAATTAGATTTATTTTAAATAAACTTTTAAATGTTTTTATTTTTTCCCAATAGCTTTTGAAAACATAGTCACACTTGGCAAATATTTCATCAAAAATAAATTTACTGTTGTTTTAGAAGAAAAGCTGGAGGTGTATTGAAGGAGTAAAATCATAATTAAATGTTAAAATTTATTTCTGCTGTTAAAATCAATATATATTACGATATTTTTTGCCAAAATTTTTAACCCTCCGTTATGTACATATTCCGATAGTCATGTATGTAGCACATGTATCTGGTCAGATACACTATATTTTTCAGTACATTTATAAGACTAATATGCTATTTTAGTGAAAATATTACATTGTTATATTGTAATCACGCGAGGCAGACATATATATTCTATTTTTTTTTGTTCTTAGTACCAAACGCGGAGAAAAAAATAAAAATAGAAAATACCAATAAAGTACAGTGTGTGTATCTGGGGAGATACATGCGCTACGTATACGATGTATAGATGGAAAAATCCACACAAATTTTGTTTGTTGTTTTTTAATGTGTTTTTTCATAAAACGATACCTAACAATATTTGTAGAGGNNNAATTATTAAATTTTATATAAATATTTAAAAATAAGTTAAAAATGACCAGATAGTCTTGTTGCACAAAAAAAAAAAATATTTTCCTTTTTTCAAATCTATATTAATAATATTTTAAATTGTAAAATTTGTTAAATACCTTTCCAAAAAGATAACGCATAACATTCATTTGATATGTTAATAACATTATTCCTTATTTAATTATGCTATAAGATTTTTGTTTGTAAATATTTTTTAATGAAATTTTACACTAAAGTAAATTTTCTGTTACCTAATTTTAGGCGTTATACACCTTTTTAAATTTACCATTAACAATCCCACAATTCCCAACTAAATTTCAAAAAATTCCCAAAATGGGATTTTTTACTTTTTTTGCTATATCTTACCAATTGAGCTGGGAAAGCAAAAATGTTTATGAACAAAAAATTAAAAACATAATAGGTTATATAAACAATATTACAATATTCACATTTATAATTTGGAATTTGAGAAATGAAGGCAAAAATAGGTAACTTTTTTAAAAAGTAGTTAAAATTTGACTAAAGCTAGTTCTCGCAGGAATTAAGTTTTTAGAACTGTTTTTAATAAAAAATATTTTAAATTTAGTTATCTTTTAAAAAAATATAAATAATATATATTTTACTTAGGAAAATTTGTATATAACAGGAAAATAAAACAAGCACTTTTTTTGAAAAAAAAAAAAATAAAAAAATCGGAAAAAAATAATTTTTAAGCAAAAATTCCGATGCTTATAACTTGGACGCTATAAATACTTTTTCAAAACTATTTTTTACATCATTTAACTATTTTTTGTTAATAAAATAAAAAAATACAAATTTAAAAAAAACTTCAAAAAAATTTCTAAGAAGAAAAAATTTCTTCAAAATATGTTAAGATTGAAAAATGTATGTCTTTTAAAGGCAATATCTCCTAAACTAAAAGTAATAATATATTTTTACATAGCTGTTTTATTTTTCAGATCTCGACCTGTGAATTGTTGCACAAAATCGTTTAAATAGTTTTAGACATAACAACGTTTTCAAAATTTTAATAAACGAGATGTCTAAATTTAGAACCCTATAGACCTAGCTCCCGTTAATCTATATAATTCAAACTCAAAACTTAATTTCTATTACACCTCTACTATATATATGCGAAATTTTATTAAAATCGGATAAGTTGTGCTTAAACTGAATAATTGTTTCGAGAAAGGACACTGTGCAGCCGACCAGCCAGCCAGCCTGCAAGACGGACGATCGGACAGACATCATTAAATCAACTCGGAAAGTAATTTTAAATAAATTCGTGTACTTTAATGAATATTCCTTTGGACGCCATTATTATGAACAATGAAGTGGTCTCTATTATAATCCTTCATATCGATTCATATATAATAAATCTGGATAGCTTTAAAAACATTCATACCCTAAGTGTTCAATTTTGAGACCATGCAGAGCCCCACAAACACTTCAACTACATGCGAAATTTTATTACAATTGGATAAGTCGTTCTTAAACTGAATAATTGTTTCGAGAAAGGACACTGTGCAGCCGACCAGCCTGCCAGCCTNNGTCGTTCTTAAACTGAATAATTGTGCAGCCGACCAGCCTGCCAGCCTGCAAGACGGACAGTCGGACAGACATCATTAAATAAACTGGGAAAGTAATTTTAAATAAATTCGTATACTTTAAGGTAGGTGTAAGAATATTTCTTTAGACGCCATAATTACTGACAATGAAATGGTCTCACATTATAATCCTTCATATCGATTCAGATATAATAAATCTGTATAGTTTTAAAAATATTCACACCCTAAGTGTTCAATTTTGAGACCATCTAAAGCCCCGCCCATCAAAGCTATAAGATCCACATTCGAGACTTGAATTTGCCTACACTTTAACTAACACTATGTAAAATTTCTTTGCAATAGAATCAGCCGTTCCCAAACCACATAATTAATTCTATTTTAGTTTTTGTATCACATACTATAAAATGGACAAACAGAAACTAAAGAAAATATTTAAAATAAATATTCAACAAAATATTAATGCTATTTTTATGAACTCATCTATTTAATACATAAATAAATATTCATAAATGAAAACACTTATGACTTAACTAGCAAGTCCAACCAACATTACACAAACCAACAGTATTATTAAATGGGCTTGGTAATCACATGTGGTTTGTAATTATTACAATTAATAACTGAATATGCAGATGGTCTTGGTCTATATGTTCGTACGTATGTATTTAGTTATTACTAACACAGTTTTAACCAAAATACGAATAACATACACACACACACACATACATACTCTCTTTACTTATTGTATTTTGCACTAAATACATATTTTATAAACACTTTAGGGATCTTTATGGTAAAGAAACAATAATTATTATTAGGTTGATTAGAAATTCTATATAGAATTTCATAAATGTATGAGTTAAAGTAAAAGAGACTTCTGCATAAAAGTGTGATACTTGCAAGTGGGGGAGGATTAAAATAGAGATTTATTTTCTATTTTCTTAGACGATTATTATTTTTTTTCTTTTTTGTGGTATTTGTTATTGGTTGCTATAGTAAATATTTCTATTTTGTAATTAGTTTTACTTAGAAGAGTATTAAAGGAATATTATTTTTTTTTATTATTATTAATTTTCATATTTAAAGGAACCTTCATATATATATTTATATAGATATCATGGTGTGCTAAAAACTTTTGGTTTATTATATGTTCTTCTTATATTTGCTCTCTCTTCTGTATTATTATAGTATGTATGTGGTCAAATTGGTGGGCGTTTGTTTGAAAGGAAACGGAAATTGTTTGGGGAAATAATAAAAATTACAAACTATATGGGAAAAGTTTATTAACCTTGAACAATGACTTCATGGAAAATTTATATGAATATGATTAAGTTAAAGAGGTTATTTTTTTTGTAAAAAGGTTAATAAAGGATTTAAATAATATAAATTTATTCAAAGTTTGAATGGAATACTAAAAAATAGTAATTAAAAAAATTTATAATAAAAAGTTATAAAATGTCTACAAAAAAAGTTTATTTTATATAAAAAAATAATATTTAAACAAAAATTTTAATTAATCAGAATCTTAAATTTAAATATTTTTATACCCCTCACCTTAGATGTAAAGGGTATATATAAGTTAATCAAGCCGCTAGTAATTTTCATTATTTTTGTCGCAGAACAAAAAAATCGATCTTTTTCAGAATTAATGTGAGTATAGTCCATCCATCCCTGTGTCGGTTGAAATGGAGTTCATAAAGCCCACTGATTACTAACATAAATAATATATATTTTAAATGATCGGGAGATCTTTCGAGAATTTTGCTATTGAAATTCAGCAAGTTTGTTGTATAAATAGTGAAGATATGCTTAAAAAATCGGAACTAATTTTAGTATCTCTAGTGCCTAAACTAGAAAAATTTTATATGCAATTATAAATTTAATTAATTTATTAATTGGCGACATATTAGAGTATCACTAAATTAATATACTTTTAATAGATCAATTAAAAAAATAAAGGAGTATTTTATAAAAAAATATTTTTAATCTGTTGTATAGTATTGTTCATAGAGTAAATATGGTTTAATCAAACGGTTATATCAAAGACAATAACTATTTCTCAGGGATGGAAAATACAAATTTTTTACGGTATCAAAATTAATTTCAAATAGTACTTTTTTCCATCCTCAAAGTACTAAATTTCAAATTTTTGATAATTATTAATTTTTTACTGAATATAAATAAGGGACTGCACGCAAAAAAATCCGTGCCTGATCATGGGCTCATAACATATGATGTAGTGAAAAATAAATAATTCTGTTAACTGGTTTACATTGGTAATTATGCTAACTAGCAGTGTGCTAAATTACAACGAAATAGAAAAACTATTTTATTTTTTTAAAGGAAAATTTCCAAAAAAAAAAACACCTAAATACACAATTCAAAATTTTCAAGGAATCTTATATCGGTCATATTCGACAATTGCTAGGAAAGCAGTCCTGTCACAAAATACAGTTTCTTGGATCATAATATTATACAAAGAAGGCATAGTAACTGAATAGACACCTGGTAATGGAATTAAAATTGTATCTTTAGACTNTGGAAAGTGTCATGAAAAAAAATTGCTTNGGATCTTTATTAAAAAGTTTGNAAGGAAAACTAGCCAGAAGAGGTATGAAGTATGAGAAAAATCCTTCTAGAAACTCAAGCAAGAATTTTCACACAAGTGAATTTTTTCATAATTATGATTATTGTGTAATTGACGATGAAACATTTGTACAAGCTGATATTTTGGAATTTTTTGGTCAGAAAATCTATGTCGCTAATGCTATAATGATTATGCTAAAAAGATGTCATGTATCAAAGTAATCGAAATTCCTAATAAAATTTTTGATTTCGGAAATCAATTCTGATACGATTTTATTTCCTATTTACATTTCAAATTTATTCTATAATTTACTTAATTGATTTAATTAATTGATTATTTGGAAATATTTATTTTTGTATTTTTAATTTTTTGTAATTTTTAGTAATTGATATAATCATTTTGGTGAGAGGTGTAAATCTAAACAAGTTTTTGATTGAATGAATTATTTCATATATTTTTGTTAATTGGTGACTTTTTTTCTGTGAATATAAAATTTTAATTCAATTTGTTAGAATTCTTTGGTTTTGAGTAATTTTTTAATTAACAAAAAATTATGAAATATTTTTCGTTAAAATTTGATTAAAAATTTAATTGATTTTTTTTTTTTTTTTTTTTTTTTTTGAAAATAAATTTTTCTATGTTGTTTGCAAATCCATATATATTTTTTATTAATATATAACTTAAATTTAATTTTTTTACATTCAACAATATATAATACCTATATCTTAAACATTTAAATTATCTTTTATTTAAATTTCATATTTAAAACACTTTATCGCATGTTTTTGTGTCGATATGCTTGACATTTTAATGATGGCAAAAACATATACTAACTTAATATAAGTGTTTTACTTTGTTTTTTTTTTAAGAAGAAAATGATGTATTTCTAAAGAATACTAAAGAAAAAGACATTTTAAGAAACAACAACAGCAACAACAATTTAAAGACAAAAAGTATATTGTCTGCTTTGACAACAACAGCATCATTGTCTCTGTTATATGGTTGGATGTATGTAACTAAATATGTATAAAAATGACACGCGTTTACTGAAAACTGAAATTCGATTAAAAATTCTATTGTTGTCGCATGTTTATGTTAAATAAACATTGTAAAACAACAACAACAATAACAGCAGCAACAATATTATCAACACCACCAACAGCAGCAGGAGGAATAGCAACAGTAGTAGAGTAATGAAAAATATTATTACAAAAAAAAAAAAAATTGTCCATATATTTAAACATCGAACATTAAGTTGTGGAAAAGAGAAAAACAAATTTCATTTTCCCTTGGTGAAAAAATAGAAAAGGTATGTATATGTATGTGTTTAAGGAAAAGCTCTACTTTTTATCACTTTAACACCAATAACGACAAGACAAGAAAAGAAAACAACAGAGTGATATAACTAGAAAAGAAAAGGGGGAAGTATATGACTCCTGAGTGTTTATGTTAATGGTTTTTTGTTAAATATTTTTCTAAAGGGGGATTTCATAATTGTGTGACAGCATAAGGAAAAGTAGGAATTTTCATATATTTTTAAAGTTTATTCCTTATAAAATATTTCAATATGATTTCTTAAAGACTCTTTAACCCTCCGTCATGCTCATGTATCTGGCCAGATATTTTACGAATTTAACTGTGATTTAAATATATTTCTAATTTGGCTAGGGGTTTGAGTTTGCAGACACCCTCTACAAATATTGTTAGGTATCGTTTTATGAAAAAACACATTAAAAGAAACAACAAAAAAAATAATGTACATTTTTTCTTCTGCACATCGTATACGTAGCGCATGTATCTGGCCAGATACACACACATTTTGCATGAAGAGTACTGTACTTTATTGTTATTTTTTATATTTTTTTCACTCTGCTTTTGGTTCTGCCAAACATTGAAAGCCGAATGAACAAAACCATTACTTTATAACTATTAAATTTAATTGAAATGAATTTTATAACTACTATTTTTTTTTTTTTTGAAATTAAACACAAAAATAAAATTTTTTCATGTTCTAATTCTCATTAAATTATTTTTTGCAGGGGTATGTGGTTTAGCATGTACTAAGAACAAAAAAATTGAAAATATATATCTGCCTGTCGTGATAACAATATAACATTATCACTAAAATACCATATTTTTCATATAAATGTACTGAAATACATAATATATCTGGCCAGATACATATGCTACATACATGACTATCGGAACATGTGCAAGACGGAGGGTTAAACTTTACTGCGCAACAGACACCAGTTCTTTATAGAAATGTCTAAGAAAGTTGTAGAAGAGGACATAAGCCTGCAGAAAAATTATCTTTCAATCACCCTGTGATAATAATAGATACGCCATAGAGTGTCAAAATGTAATTTCTTTAAATCAAGTCGATTTTTATATATTTTTTAAAGTGCATATTGGAACAGAAACGAACATGTTGCTAAAGAAATCTGTAACTTCTAAACGGCTGTTTGGATTTGCCTGAAAATTGTTACAGTTATTACAGAAGAGTTTACAATATTAAGTTTGAAAGCGGGATCCAACAGACCCCTCAGGCTCGGAGTTTAGGGACCCTCAGTAGGGTAACTTTNAAGCAAACCTTAAATTTTTATATACTTGGTACTTTTTTTTTTTCATTTATATCCTGGTATTTCCAACCGATTTTATTAGTTCGAGAAGAAATTATTTATAGAATAGAGAAATTTGAAGTCAATACTTTTACCGAATCTAAAGCAAATTAACGATTTTAAATCTTAAAACTATAAAAATTAAGATTTTATGTGATTGATTTTTT
>MINK01188797.1:9014-47019 GCA_001735545.1 Phormia regina | reverse complement strand
TAAAAAAAGAACTTCTGCAGCTCTTTTTCACCACTAAGTACTTCCTTCCAATGGCAACAGATTGTTAAAATGATAGCTTTTTCAGTTCTTTTTTTGCTGGGTAATAAAAAAAACATCTATTGAATAAAGAAAATTTTTAGTCCAAATCTGTACCGAGTCCTAAAATGAAAATTGGAAATATTATAATATTTTATACTTTTCCGAAAATTATCTTCGTAAAGATAATTTAAGAATATAAAACAAGTCCATTAACTCATACGATCTTTGAAAATTTTGTATGTTTTTAATAAAATCTGTTAGTAATGACATCTGTCCGAAATTTTTGGTGCAAATAGACTTTAACGTATAAAATGAGAATGTGAATGAAAATATAAGATTTTTGTAAGAAAAATCCCACAATTCCGAAATAAAGCCGAAAATCCTAAAAGTGGATTTTTTACATTTTTGACTCAAGAAAGAAAAAAAAAATATTTTGTAGGATGTACCCTAGAACAACCCCTGGGTCTATTGGATCCCTCCTCCAAATTGAATATTGCTTACTCCTCTGCTACGCATATATCCAATTTCATTTAAATCCAACAAGCTGATCAGAAGTTACAGATTTTTACTTTTAACAAACACAGAATTTACCAAGCTCCAAGAAAACATATACCTTATGGTTTGATTTTTTTGATCTATTTTTGATCGTATGTACAAAAGTAATAGCTCTAATGTTAGGTATTTTAATATTTTATACAAATTGTTTTGTTTTAGTGAAAATAATTTTATAATATAATTTTTTCGTACGTTGTTCTTTGCAAAAAAAATAAAATAAGAAAATTAATGACAAAAGGGGAATACACGTCATAGGGGCACATCTGCTGTTGATTGACATGAAAGTGAAATGCTTAATTTTGCATCTCTTATAGATTTTTTTCTATTCTCAATGTTCTCTCATTCATCAAACTTAGAAATTTTAAATTTACATATGATCGTGAGCAAAAGTGATTAATTGCTTTTCTTTAAATCTGTCATAAAAATTTGCTGTAGTATTTTCTGTTATAACCTTATTTTCATAATGTCAAATAAATTTTTTTTATGTGTAAAAAATAGTATTGATGATCTACTCTCAAACTCTTTTGTATCTAGAGAATTTCAAAACAAATTTAATGATTTTCACATTGATCTGATTAATGTAAAATAAAGGTTTACTAACTTTTTCTTATTGAAATTTACATACAAAAAGTTGGTAAACCTTTATCAAACATACATTATTTTTTTGTGAATGCGACTAAATATAGCTAGTCGGTATATAAAGTACTCTAAGATTTTTTTTACTTAAAATTAAACGCATATAATAGTTTATATATTAAAACAATTTATATTAAATTCCATTATTTTTAATTACACCTGTACAAAACACATTTAAATCTCATTTTTATTACAAAAATGCAAATTATTTATAGCATACAAATTAAGAAAAAAAAAAATAATAATAAAATATTAACAACTGTTTATATACAAAAGAAACTGCAAAATTGTTCAAGGTCTCTTTTAAAGAAAAAAAAAAACACACATGCAAAACTAAATTTTCCTTTAAAAATTTATTCATAATTTTTGTTTTTAGAAAATTTAAATTCTAACAATTTATTGCTTCAACTAATGCATTTAAAAATGCATACAAAATATTATATTTAAATGTAGAACATTTGCAGTTTATTTTTTATTTTTTATTATTTATTTATTAATAATTTAAAATGTCTTTTGCCTACATTATCTTTATTAAATGCAATTTAAGAAAGATGACACACAAAATACAAAAATAAATAAAATTTTATACAAACTCGAAAAAAAAATCAAAATCAAAACAAAAGCAACACAAATTAAAATAAAAGTACTCTTACAATACTGGTGCTGTTGTTGCTGTTGATGTTTGTATATTCATAAGTATTCGTATTAAAATCAACACTTTATGACAAGAACCATAATTTACGATAGCAGCAGCTATAAAAAGATAATGGTGTAAAATAAAATTTGATACTTTCGTTGTTGTTCACCTTCTTAAATGTTTTAGAAAAAAATTAAGACTTTTCGGTTTTGTTACTGCTACTACTGCTGGTGTTTATTTTGTTTTTGTTGTATTTTTTTGTGCAGAAAATTTATAATAAATTTTCGTACATTAACTGGGGATCTTTAAAGAGAAAAAATATTTGGACAGAAATTAGTTACATTATGTGATAAAAATTTATAAATATAATATTTACTAAAATGCATAGAGTTGAAATTTAGTATATTTATGGTTTCTGTTCCATTTTTATATACCTACATATAATCCAATTGCAGATATTTATGTATCTCCCCATTTTAAATTCAATTATAGATCTTTAATATTAACATTTATTATCAATCTAATGAAAATGATTTACAAATTAAAAATTGAAATCAAAACTTTTAAAGCAGTCTGAATATTGCATCTATCGTAAACCTTTATATAGTTCTATTAAATTCTTAATGGGATCAGATCTTAGGTCTTCAAATTTATTTATTTATGTATAATCGTATGCTATTCAATAAGAATTTAAATAGTGCCAAAAAATCTCCAAATATAGGTCTTTAATTAGTACACTTAAACCTGGAATCATAGGTCTTTGAGAAGTCTAGTTATAAACCTAATCGTTGCACAGGAAATAAATCTCTAAACTCTAAGTAACTAGTTGGATTTATGTGAAATTTGCAAAAAAAGATTTTTACAATGTTAAGTTTGATGGACTCCCAGGGCTCAAAGTAGGTTACCTTTGATATTATATTTTTTAATCGCGGCCCAATTTAAAATATTTGTATATATTCTTGTGGCCCTCTTTTTTTATGTCCTTTACCACAAGTGCAAAGGTTATATATAGGTTTGTCTCTACTTTATTTGCTTCCACATTTTTCGTCGGAAAACATAAAATTTTTTCTGAATCCTTGTAAGATAGGACCATATCCGTATGTGTGTCGGTTGAAATGACATTTATGAAGTCCACCGATAACTGAAGTTTATAATATATTCATCAAACGATCAGAAATCCTTTCGAGAATTTTGCTATTGAAATTCTGCAAGATCGGTTTATAAATGGCGCATATAAGCTTAAAAGGTCTTAATGAAAATTAAATAAATTTGTTAAATAATAACTGAAATATCAGGCTGATTTTTCGAAGCCATTGTTTAAGCTAAAGATTTTTATTTTTATTTTTATATAAAATTTCGGTTTTTTCAACTAAATTCATTTCTAAAAATGAAGTTATCAAAAAATAATAAAATTAATAATATATACACACCCAAACATGTACATATATTAAGCTTTGTAATGTAAATTTACAAATGTGCAAATATGAAAGCATACTTTAAGGCGAACATTTTATTTGTCGGTAAGATTGTGTAAAAAAATCGGCATAGCTGAATATGGACCACGATTTCGTTATATATAACCTAGAATTTCCGACCGATTTTATTAGCTTTTTTATTAGTTACCTTGAAAATTATACAACATTATTATGTTCCAAAGGATAATAAAAACAAAACAAAATAAGATCGCCCCCTTGTTATTGTTATTGTTATTATTATTTCTCAAACAAGTCTTTTTTTAAATTATGATATATGTTTTATTTATTGCTGTACAATTTCTATCGGACATCGTAATTTTGTAAACAGAGAAATTAACATTATCACTCTCTTTAGCTCTTAACATTTAAGAGCATTAAATTTTGATCATAATAACAATCGCAGCAGAACCGGCTTAATAATAATTACAAAATCTTGACTTTATTAAAAGTATATATGCAATTTCCTATAATTAAAATACAAGTTTGTTTGTAAGTTCATTACAGAACACATGGCTTAATAGAAACAACAATAAACAAACCAGTTATATTACAACAATCTACTAAACACGGCAAACACTTGATCAATTTTTCAAAATAAACAATTTATTTAATAAACAAAAGTTTAAAAGAGAAAAATAAAAACAAAATACTCTCTTAAACTAATAGAAAAATAAACATGCATACAAATTTTGTATTAAATTTTTTTTATTCAAATAAAATGGGGGGATCGTCTCTGTTAATAAAGAGTTCTCTTAACAGTAACACTCTCTTAGTTACTGTTAATGTTGTTTGCCCAAAAATAAATTTTATTTTCTTATCTATGGGATTGAATGTTATTCACAATATTATTTCAATACAATTTTTAGTCAACGCCGTATATTCGATTTAAAAACAACGACCGTTTTGCGCGACGGTAGAAAAAAAAGCGTTTTTCTAAAGGAAGAATTTGTTTTTTGAAAAAAAATCTATACAAATATACAAAAAAATAAACGTGAATTTCATTATAATTATTTTCGTTTAGAAAAAAATAAATTTTTTTGAAAAAGTTATTTTTATAACTGCAGAAAATTTTGTATATTATAATTTACAAAACTATATAATAATCAATATTTATTTTTTTTATTATATAAAAGTGATCTCATGAACAAAATTATATTTAAAACAAAACTATAGTATTTAGATATGTTTTGTTATAAAAAGACATATTATACGGAAACTTTTTAAAGCTAAAAGGTTTTAAAGAAATTTTTAAAAAGTTTTTTTTTATGGAAAAAAGTAAAAGTTCAACAATATTGTTTTCGCAAAAAAAAAAGCGGAAAATAAATAATGTATTATTAATCAGAAATATCTTTATTGAAATTTAAATATTTCTTTTAATATATTTTTTTTATTATTAAAAAAATATGTGTTTTTTTATATAAACAAGTGTTTTGTTTCGTGACAAAACTGCTGCTATAATTTTTTTTCTTTTAGTAAAAATTCTTTATTTAATAATTTTATAACAGTTTTGAAAATGTATACTGAACAAAAAAAAGCTTAATTAAAAGGAAACAATAACATAAATTGCATAATTTTTATTACTGTGGAGATAGTGATTCATAAATGAATAAAAGTGGTTGACTGATTGGCGTTTATTAATTAATTAATTAATTGTTGAAATTGATAAAAAATAAACGGTTTCAAAGAGAGATTGTTTCAATTAATGTTATTTGCCAAAAATATTATTTACATAATAATTTTTTAATCAAATGAACATGAAAGAAACTTTTTTAACACTAAATAAATCTTTAGTAGTTCAATTAAAGTTTAAGCAAATTTTATTAAATAAATAAAAGTGTTATACATTCATAAAATAATTATATTACTTATTACTTCTTATGTAGTTAATATTTGCTTATTGTTTATAAATTTTAATTTAAACTATTAGTTCTACTATCTCTTCTAACTGATAAGGAACTAGTTTTTGTTCCGACTAATTCATTGCCAATTAAATGTCATAATAAATTGATTTACAACAATTGTTATAAATTTAGAACTTTATGCAGCTGTAGTCAAGTGATTGAACTAAATGTAAACAAAATGTTAAACGATTTTATGATTGTTACTAAATTCAATAATAACTGTTATACTTTGTAGTATTAATTAAAATGATACTGTTATACCATAAAGATTTTAATCAAAAAGTCTTGACAAATTTTGCTATAAAGGGATCCAAAGTTCAGCTATCATTTATCAAGCATATTTAACAAGGTAATGGCATTTCGGAGTTCTTAAACTATTAAGAGATAAATTCTTTTTTTTTTATGTGGCAGCCTAATAAGCACACAAATTTTAAAAAATTCAAGCCTTGGAAAATTTTGCTGGAGTCCGATTTGAATGCAAATATTAAAATATTTTAGATATGAAAAATATTTTAAAAAAATTAAGTTTTTCAAGTAAAATAAATTTGACTGGAATTTAAATTTCCTTTTTACTGGATACTATTTGAATTCAATGCTTGGTACTGGATTCAAGACTTGAAATACATTTAGTATCAACTTGAATTTCAGTAAAAATGCTTATTGGGAGTATTAACCAAGGATAGAATAGTTCGAATTGTGGTAATTGTTTGACTACATCAAATGACCTCAACTTTTGAATGTTAAATAGCATTAAAAAAGAATCAACATTGTTCCACAATTCCAAAAAAATTCAGTCAGACAAAACATATCATATTCTTGACAAAAAAGTTTTTTGCAGCTCTAGTATAGAATTATCGCCGGTTACTGTAAATAATCAAATTGGAATAAAATTCTTTATAATTCTTCTATCTATATAATTTAACAGCTAAAAATTGGATATAAAACTGATATAAAGAATATAACACTTTTAAAATATAATTTCAATTTCTTTTTTTTATCTTTATAAAATTAAATTTATTTGAATAATCTGAACAGTGTGGCAATAACAAAATTATAACAATACTAGCTTTATCCGGTACTCTTCGCTACTCCCTTGTTAAAGAATTTAGAGACACACAGGATGGTGATGAGAAAATTTTAAGAAAATCGGTTCAGCTGTTTGAAAGTTTTAAAGAAGTGGGCGTAAAATTTGGGAGTAGCATCTAATCTATATTTTACATAGACTATTACATCCTCCGGCACCGTTTCTATCTGTGTGACAAATCGGTTTAAACCATTTAAAGTAAAAAGTGGGCGTGACATTTAACCAAAACTGGTACTATGTATTTGCTAAATTTGAAATCAGTCACTGACGCAATAACAAATTTATCGAGTATTAGGATTAAAAATATTAATATTTAACATAATTGTTTTTAAAACATACTCCTTAAAGTGTGTCACCCAAAAAAGGTGTAGTTGTACTCCTCTAGAAATGAAGATTAATATGTTCTTATAAGACCCGCAAAATATTACCTCTCTGTGTTTAAATTTACGTGTACTGGACTTTTTCAAAGTCGGTAACGGAATATTAAGATTGTACTTTGTTTGTTCAAAAAATTTTCTTTGTTCGAAAATGTAATATAATATGTTTCGAAAAATTTTAAATTATCCTAGAAAATAGTTTATCCAATTACTATTCAAGATAACATGTAATTAACCCATTAAAAGCCAGAGGGTCTATTTTATAAAATTAGTTTCCAAATGGAAACTAATTTACATTTCTATCAATACTTAGATATGGGAAAAAAGATCATAAGTTCATTTAAATCCATAATAATAATAAAAAGGATTTTTTTAAATTTAAATGCCATTTTACACCAATTTCTCGCTATTTTGATAATTTTGAGGACATTTAGAACTTTAACTAAAGATTTATTTGCCGCTAAAATTAACCAGAAATTATTATTTGTGCAACTAAAGGGTTAAATAAATGCCTTAGCATTGTGTGACACCTTTCCAATGCTACCAAGACACATCGGCGACGGCTTATATGTCTGCTTTATTGTCTTTCCTAGAAAATCAAATTATTTTGAGAGAAAAAAGTTAAAAACAGAGAACGGTAATCATTGCATATTTTGGCAGTAATTTATCAATTGAATAATAAAGTCGCGGCTAGCCACAGATTTTAAGCTTAACTTGGTTCTCTGTCTTGGATATTTTTTAAAAATGATATAATTCATGTAAATGAAGTAATTGCACCGAAATATTTTGAGAATGAGTTTAAAACATATCAAACTTTAATTGTATGGAGTACATTTGCAACACTTTTTCTCCCAATACAAATAAAGGCACTCAAATACTCCTGTTAAAAATTGGAATTTTTAAAATCCTGAATTTTCGTTAAACTGATTAATTAATGTCTTATTAAACTGACGACAGGTTTATAAATAATTTGAATAAAATAAAACACATTTCCGTTAATAGTGGCACCTTTTTTAAAACTTAGTTTAAAATAATGATTAATGATGTTAACAGACAGTTTATATAAACTAAAATAAATTAATTGTTATTAATTAAAAACTGTTATAATCTTACTTCTAAACTTTGTTATTGAAACTGTTTTATTATTAATAAGATTTCTTATGTTTTTTTCTTTTTTCATAATTTTTTTCAAATACATTTTTTTGTAACGGTTTAATTTTTCTAATTTAAAGAACAATATTGTTGAACTTTTTTTTTATTTTTGGCAAAAACATGACTTTGCAACACAACAAATATTAAAAAAAAATAATAATGATATCAATAACTAAAAATAAATTTATTTATAGAAAAATAACATAAAAATATCACTATTATAAATATATAAAAAAAACGCAAGAAACAAAGAACTTCAATATAAAACGAACTTAAGCGAAACAATAGCAAAAGAAAAGCTATAAAAAACAATACTCTGATAAAAAAGTGAACATTTTCTAAAACAAATAAATTTAATTAAAAAGTGTTAAAGAAATAAAACAAAAAACAACAAATTAATAACAAAAAAAACATAAATCATGGAGTACCTGGAATATTTAGAAACCGTTTGGCATTATTTGCCCTATATATTCTATACCTTTGTCTTTCTCACGCTCATACCAAAATCTCTAAGTAAAATCAATCAATTTGCTAAAGCTGACTATGAAGCAAATCGTCATAAATGGCATAAATGTTATGCTCCCGATATATGTTGTCATAATTTAGCGGAATCTGCAGAATCTTTACCCAAACAAAAACCTCGAAAAGCAGTGACTCGTGTTTATCCTAAGAAACAGGTAGCTAAACAAGAAGTGGCTCTTAGTAGCTCAAATTCAAATACACCAGTAGTTCCAGATGAACCGGCTAATATTTATAAACGTCAAGTACATACACATACAAATGTTAATAAAATTGCCAAAATGTTCGAGAATGGAGGAGTACAGAAGAAAATTAATCGTGTTACACCCACAGTATTGCCCTCTGATTTTCGCCGATGTTCTATGGATTTTGATGATGACGATAGTTTTCATAAAAAAGAAGATTACATCAATCAATCACATGATAGTCCTGTAAAAAAAGAAAATGTGGTATTACGTCGTTTGTCAAAACTTTCACAAGAATTAGAAGAAAATAATGAAAATTCCTCGAATGTTTTAAATCAAATGTCACATGAAGAACATCAAGACTTGCACAATACCAGTTGGCGTAGTGAACCTATACCCATACAAAGACGTAAACGTCAAGTACCTAGTTCATTGTTAATACCAAATGGTAATTCTGCCACACCCTCAACAGTATCACCAGCCCATTCATCACCTTTATCTTCACCACGTTCCTGCAATTCACCAGTGAATTCGACCTCACCATTACTGCGTAATGCTCCTGTACTTAATATGAATACAAGTTTAGAGGATCTTTTTGTAGCCATAGCTAAGAGTGCTGAAAATTCAGATGGTTTTTTGTATGGCAATTGTTCGTCCCTCTCACCAGTCACCTCTATTGATGACATTTTATCGCAACGCCGCTTGTCAAGACCTTTATCAGCATATTCAATAAGTGATCTTTTAAATGATGAACCCAATAAAGGCATGGATGATGCATATGTAGAGAACTTCTTAAAAGTTTTAAATAAAACTTGAATATTGTTTTGGAAAAAAGGAAATAAGGTTTGTTTTCACAGTAGGCTGGTTTAAATTAAGTAAATAGAGTTTATATATTTTTTGTTTTTGTTATAAAGAATTTTATGTTGTCAAGATTTTTTAAGATAACTTAAGGACTCAAAAGTGCTTTTTAGTCAGTTAAATATTTATTATGTTTTAACATAAATTTTAACTAAAGTTTAGACTAGTTGTATATATCTGTTTATAGATTAAACACCAGTAAAAGTGATTAATAGATTTATAAATTTTATTTTAAATAAAAAATATATAAATATTTTTACTTTTTATATAAACTATAGTTAAAACTAGCACAGTAATTCAGTTGAAAGTTTAACTATTGGTTTTAGTTCAAACTAAGTTTTGTTAAGCATAGTTTTAAAACTAAATTTGATCCAGGAGAAAATTTAGTTAAAGAATTTGCAAGTTACTTTTATGAAGTTAAACTAAAATATAAATTAAAGTTTATTGAACTAAGATTAACTTTATTTTAACTTAATCTCAGTTTAAAGTTAATTAAAATCAAGTTGTCTAGTAGTTTTCAACTAATTTTATGGCAGTTATTAAATTTGGTTCTTAAGCTTTAAATTTTTAATCTAAAGCTTAGGAAAGCTAAAGAAAATAAATCAAATTAAACTTAGGTTATTAATTGAATTCTGGTTAAGTTGAAGTTATTTCAGACTTCTTCCTTGACTTAATTTTATTAAGATTTAAATCTTAACAAAAATAAAATATTTTAAATTAAACCTAGTTTAGAGAAAGTTTAAGCTAAATTAAACTGATTAATGTTTAACTAAACGGGAACATACTTTTTAGGTTAATTAAAGTTTAGTTAAACTCTTGGAAAACAATTAATTGATTTAATCCAAAAAAGTTTAATTAAATATTAACAAAAATAAATCTTTGAAAAAATGAACCATTTTATGTTAAACTTAGTTTAAAGAAATTCCATTAAACTGATTAGTGTTTCATTAACATGAATATACTTTTTCCTTATTAAACAGAAGTTGCATAAAGTTTTTTGGTTAATTAAAGTTTAGTTAAGCTCTTGGAAAACAGTTTATTGACTTAATCTGGACAAAAAGTTTAATTGTTTAAATTTGTGCTTTGTTGTTAATTAAATTTTTAAATTTGTAACTGTCAGAAAAAACGTAAGGTTAGTTAAACTAAGTTTAAATACATTTTGAGTTTAAACCGAAAAAAATGTTAAAAAAAATTTATATTAAAAACTTTAAACTCCTTACTTAAACCACCACTGTGAAATCAATCCTTAAGGCTTTAAAAATTAAAAAAGAGCAAAATAAATAAAAAAAAAATCCTGTAACATATTTCTGCTGAAAATAAAGAAAAAACAAATGCTTCCAAGTGCCATGTCTTTAAGTAAACAACAAAAATATGTTGTATTAATCATTTAAACATAAAAAAACAAGGAAAAATGTCAGGCAGTTTATAAAACAATGAAACTAAATAAATGAGTCACTCGTGTCTTTTTTTACATTTATATTATTTGTATCACTAATTTCTTTTGTAAATAAACAATTTTCCTCATAAACTCTATATAGTGTTTTAGTTACAAAAAAAATGAAATAAAAAAAATTACAAATGCCAGTCAAGCTTTAGCCACTAAATTTATTATTTTAATACGATTTTAATTATTTTGTTTAACACTCATATATATTAAAACTAATTTAAATAATTGAAAATTGTTTATAGTTTTTTTATGATTATTTATTACATATGTATATGTGGTTTAAAATTAAAGCTTAATTCTCTATAAAATAAGACATTAAATAAATGATTTACTTATTTTGTGTATGATGATTAAGTGTTTTTTGTGGAAAGGTTGTGGATCATAAGGGCTAGACTTTTATGAATTAAAAAAAAAAAAATATTTATCAATTGTTTTTTTTTTAGAATATACTTTTTATAAAAATATTTTTATCAGAGTAAATGCCAGTGTTTGTAAGGTTATTTTTTAAAGGGGCTGCTGTGAGTAGTTCAGTACTTCAGCACAAATATTTTATAAAAATTATGATGTGTATATATGAAAAAAGTATTATAAATATTTTTTTAAATAGTTATAATAATTATAAAACTAAAACGAATATTATAATGTAAATATAAAAATAAATATACCTATATAAAATAAATTATTCGACTGAATTAAAAAAAAAGACAAAGATTTTTAATGGAATTTAAAAAAAAAAAGATTTTTTATTGAAAACATGAGTATGGTATTAAAAAATTATAATAAAATAAATATATATGAAAAATAATTATCAGTTAACATTTGAAATTGTTTATTTTTAATAGTAAAATTCTCGGAATCATTTTCTATAAATTAATGTATGACACATAACCCTGTAGCCTTAGGGAAGTTGATTTCAACAGACATCAAAATTTCTAATGCTATAATGGATTAGTAAAACTTGTACAATATTATTAAAAGCATTTAAATATCATATAAATTTAATTCAAATACATTTAAAATAATCTAAACATTTTATAAAATAATAATTCAAATATGAAAAATTAACATCAATACATTCAAACTTTTACGTCCTCTCTTTGTGCCGATCAGTGATCCAATATTTTTCAAAATATTATGAAATTTTAACAAAGTTTAATTATACTATTATTATTTTATATCTTTTATATTATTATTATTACTATTATTATTATTATTATTATTATTATTATTTCTATATCTTCTATAATAGAAAGGAATCGACTATAAAAAATGCAAAAATACTAAAAATAATTTTAAGTTGTTTACATCTATAAATTGTTTAATTAATTTTAATCAAAAGAATCAATAAATTAATTGATTAGTTTTCTAATTTTTGGGTTAACATTTCATTTATTTTTTTATTAAAATCGTTAGTATTTATAATTGAAAATATTCCTAAAATCAACTAAAATATCTATTGATTCGCTTGTAAAATTAATAAAATTATCATAAAATCACGGTATATTTTGAACTATTTTCGACAAAAAAAATTCAATAAAATTTCAATTAAATTATTTATCAAAATTTTAAAATGATTTAAAATATTTTAAATATTAAAAAAAAAAACTTGGTAATGGCCATTAGTTACTTTTCAATGATATAAACATATAGTATGCATTACATGAAAGTAGATTAGTAACTACTTACTTTTAATCTGATGTATAATCAATTAATTGAAATCAGATTTTTGCAAATGTAAATTTTTCATAATTTTTATCAATATTCTTTTGTTAAAATTATAAACATTTTAAATTCATATTTTAATCTCTGTAAAAAATATAACAGCTTTTTATTTTTCCATATTTGAGTGCTTATTTGTAAGCGATAATGTAACTAGTTACTAGTAATTTTGTTAATAATGACTACTGTAAAACTTTGAAATTAATGAGTTATTGAATAGCTTCAAAGTAATTAGTTCTTGTAATTACATCTAGATAATGAATTTCTGAAATATCTAATTAAACATTTTCTTAAAATCAATTAAAATATTTATCGATTCAATTCTAAAATTAATTAAATCAATAAATAACGAATTTTAATTATTGTTCTCTAAACGTTTTTCTTTGGGGTATTATTTTTTAAAATATTGTAAAATATTATATATTTCTAAAAATCAATTAAACTATTTATTGATTCGATATAATAGAAATAATTTGAGAAGTACATCATCTAAAATAATGAACTCGAATCATAAAAATGTTTCTCCTGATAGCGAATTCGAATCATTCACCTGATAGCCTATTCCTAAATTAATTTCAAACTATTTTTTAGTAATTTCTAGTAATACATTTTCTCACTTCTTTTTTGCCTTTTTAAACGATTTTTCATTGTATAAAATTAAAAAAGCAAACATTTATTTAATAATTTAGATTACAACACTATGAAATACCTACTTACTCTTAAGTGTTGTTTAAGTATTTTTTAGGTTTATTACTTTATAAATTAAAAAAAATCTGTCTCTTAACTTCCCTTTAAAATAAAGTTCATTCATCATTTATTTTTATAGTTTTAAATTAAATTATTTTTTTCCTAACTACTTATATCAAATTCTTTTGTGCTCTGTTAATTTCTTCTTTATATAGAAAATATTCTTACTAACACACCTTTTAAATTAAGTAAATAAAATTCTTTACTTTTTTCAAGGTGAAACAAATACAAAAAAGGTATTATTTTAAAGTGTTTTATAAATTACAAGATTTTTATTATGATATAAACTTTTTTCTCATATTTTTGTTAAATAATAAAGTAAAATTTTTGAAATTTTTTAATCAGATTATAAAATTATGAGAATTTCTGGATTATAAAATTAATAGTAATAGACAATTTGTTCCACTATAAATTTAATTGAAATGAAAAAAATATTGTATTTTTTTTTTTTATATCTTATTTAATTGTTGAATAGGAAAATTTACAAATTTCTATTTAAATTGTAAAATATATATAAATAAAAAGTTCGAATGCTTCATTTTGAACACATTAGGCCAATAAATGTCATGTAAATCGCATTTAATATTTCCTGAAAAAGTCTTACCCACTAAATTACATAAAGCTTCAGTCACATTAATCAAACATTTAACTATGAATGATATTCAAGATGAAATAAACATTTAGGCGGGCATATTTTTTGACAATGTAAAGCTATGTTCACATTTATCAAATATTTGACACACACAAATTTGCTGAAATTGCTTACGAAGACTTTATAAAAAAAAAAAAAAAACATATTTTAAATAAAATTTAAGAAATGGAAATATAGTTTTCAGTTCTAGTATTAATTAAAACTAAAATACACTAAGCTGTGATTAAATTGGTCAAATATTTAAATAGAAATGACATGGAAATTAAAATAAATGTTTCCCAACAATAAAGTATTTTCCCAATTTGCCTTCAACTTTGTCAAAACGATATTAATTAAATATGTAAAATTTTTCTATTATTAAAAAGATTTGATTAACGTTTAATATCAGTCATATTAAGCAAATATTTAATTTCAAATGACATAAATATTTTCGTAAAATATGCTTAGCTATTAATTGCGCGATATAGTCACATAATAATCCCTAATAAAGTCATAGTGGACAAATCAAAACATTTTCCAAAAATAACCGTTTTACATAATTTTATTTGCCCAATGTGTTCTCAACTATTAATTAAATTTGTAAGATTTTGGCTATTTTTAGATTTGAATTATGTTTAAAATCAGTCATTTAAAACAAATATTTATTATTATTCATAACTACTATAAAATTTTTTTGCCCCAATGTGACTGCAGGTTTTTGAAGTCATATTGGACAAATTAAAATCAATATTTTTCAAAAGTAAAATATTTGCCCAATTTGCTATTAATTATTGAACTGGTTTGAATTCATTTTAATAGCAGTCATATTAGGCAAATATTAAATTTTTAAAACATAAATATTTTCCAAAAGAAGAATTAAAATAAAAATTTAAAAGTGATTAATATTAGTCATATTAATAAAATATTTATTTTTAAATGACATAAGCATTTAGCGAAAATATACTTCACTGTTATAAAAAATATCTGTCCTATGTGACTACAAGTTTTATATAGTCATATTAGACAAATTAAAATCAATATTTTCCAAAAATAAAGTATTTGCCTTCAATTTCAAAACAATTTTCAAAACAATATAAACTAAATTTGTAAGGCCTTCCTATTATTGAACAGATTTGAATTCATTTTAATATCAGTCATATTAAGAAAATATTAAGTTTTGTATAACATAAAAATTTTATAACAATTAATTGCCCAATATGACAGCAGTTTAATAAAGTCACATTGGAACAATTAAAATAAAATTAATAAAAGTCGTTATAAATGTTTTATAAAGCATTTGCCTAATTTGCCTTTAATTCTATTATTAAAATTCTAAGATTTTTTTATTATCAAACAGTTTTGAATTACGTTTTAAACGATATAAACATTTACCGAAAATAATTTGCGCCATGCGAATGCAAGTTTAATATTATCATATTGGACAAATATTTATCTATAAATAGCTTAATATAAAAATGTGTAAATAGTCACAAAAATGCTTTTCCTGTAAAGTTTTGTTTACGACATTTTTGTGGTCAGGACTCGAAATATTTAGTTACTTTGGAGCGAACTATAAAAATATGCATAACTATTATAAGATATATTTTTCTAATATGATTGAAGTTTTAATTTTAAGTCATATTGAACAAATACATAGGTTTTTTTTTCTGAATAATAAATTTAAATTGTGAAAAATATTTTCTTATAATATCTCTTTTTTTTATTACTCTTGCAACGGATCATTAATTTATCACCAAAATTCTTAAATAACTTAAATTAATTTCTTCAAATAATGTTTGACCCAATTTTGTAAGTAATTTTTTTTTTACTTTTTGATTTTTATTTTCTTTATATTCCTAAACTTGTACCGTATGACGCATCATCATCATCATAATAATAATAATTTCAGTTGATATAAATCTTTTTAACACGTAACCAATTTATATAAATATTTTATAGAAATGAACATATTTTTTCCACTTGTTTTGATTTTGATAAATTTATTTACAATTTAATTAAGTTCATTTGTTTAACCAATAAACTGCATAGTTATAACAACAATGGACATATGAAGTGTAATATTATTTAATAAATAACAAAACAAGGAAGTAAATATTATTAAAAGTATTTAGAAAAAATAATAAAATGCTCTATAGATATAAAATATAAAATGTCCTATAATATATACAAAATTTGTTTAATGAATTAACAAACTTATTTAGTTTATTTATTTATTTTAATATCTTAATTTTTTTTATAGGGCCATTATTAAACCTTACCCATTTCATATGATCTGCAACTATAAATTAGTCATTGTTTATTAAGGCAAAAAATTAAATAAGAAAAAATTTACAGATATTGGTTGCAAAAAACGAATAAACATTTTTATTTCGCAACATTTGTTTATATACATGTTGCTAAAAAATTTTGCTAGTATTGACATCAGATATTTTTATCAATTTTATTGATTTTTTGTGATTATTTGTTTATTGAACTGTTTAGCAGATAGAAAGAAATACATTATTCACTTATAAGTCACGTAGACCTCGAAATTTATTAAATCATCATATTTTTGTCTTTTATATAAATATTTTGGAACTGGTACCAATGCATTAAACAAATCCACTAAAGGAACAAAATATCAATAAAAATATTTTTCAAATATTTTTATATTTTTTATTGATTATTTAAATAAAAGACTATTAAATCAAAAAATGCAAAATGAATTTTATATTCAAATAAAAACCGCATGAATTGTCTTTTTTTCTTTATAATTTGTTGGTGGTAAATATTTCTAATTGAAAAATCATTGTTTTTTTTTCGTATTTTTATTGTGGTTTTTTAACATTTAAAGGTGTATTGAACTATTGAATATTTGGCTTAAGAAAAAAAAGAGTTAATGAATTTTATTTTCATTAGTTTTTCATATTTTTGCTGAAAATATTTTTTTTAATATATTTTTTTTTTAAACTCATGCTGTTTTAATTAAATAATTTTTCTATATTTCTCTTAAAATATTTTTATTTTATTTTGTAATTATTTTAAATAAACATTTGCCTTAAATGTTGACCCATAGAGACACACACACACATCATTAGTATTATAGGATCTTCATAATGAAGCTTAAAATGATCATTTGTTGTAGCATCTTTAAGTTAAACTTTGTAAAGCCATTGAACTTTGACTTTATAAACTTGTTGCTGCAACAGCCAGCAGTTCTGTAGTAATTCATTTAAATTGTGTAAATTTAAATGACTCTATAGTTGGCCATGTACACACTCTTTTAAAAGAAGATAAACTAATATGGAAATAAAGTATTCATCAACTGATTGACCCTTCTTTTTTTCAATTCTTTAAGTACTCAATAATAAAGTGCCTGCTGTGGTCTTAATTTAGGTTTATTGTTATTGTTGCTATTTTTTATTATTAACTATTTCTTTATTATGATTAGCATTGTGTGTGCATTTAAATTTATTATTAAAGAAATTTTGTTTAAAATTAAGGGCTTCTCATAATTTACCGCAAAATTATGTAAAGAAATTTGAAATAATCTTAAAGAAATTACATTTACAAAAGAAAAATTTAATATATTTTTTAAAATAAAGCGCATTGTTCTTTAATAATTCAACAATGAAGTATTAATATTAAATTAATACCGATAATTTATTAATTTTCCTTAATGGTTTGATAACTCAGTAAAATTTTATATTAGAGACCTGCAATACATGTCTTACAAGACACTTGTGCTATATGTGTTAAAAGACACCGCATAGAACAAATACTGTAAAGCAGTGGTGCACTAACAAGACATTAAATCACAGTTGATTAAAAATTTAAGACATACAAAACATTTGTATATTTGTTTGCTTCAGTGAGGTATCACTCGATGATACCTCACACGACACTGAAAATTCAATACTTCAAGACATTGAAAAAAGTACTAATGAATAATTTTGTATGCAATATTTGAAGTATTTGTTTTGAACAAGTGGTGTTAACTGCAGTACTTAAACCACTCAATGTCTTGAAGCCATTACTTTGCTTCGTTTGACGAACAACATAAGCTGTAGTTATTGTTGTTCTTGTGCAAGCAAAACATTTCAATGCATTTAAAAAGAAAGTGGTATTTGCTTTTCAAGTGGTCTTGTGCAGCAGTTTAATGAATTCTGAATGGTACACTGTAGTACTAAAATTTCTTTTTTTTAATCTATAACTTGTGGACTAATGGGAATATCTAAATGAAATTTCACATGATCAGAGCTAAGGTGTTTTCGAGTTGATTTGGAGGAATGTAGTCTTCCAAATTTTCCAAATTTGGCCACCTCTGACATGTAATTTTTGTTTTTATATATTTTTTTTAATTCTCCAAAAATTTGCTTTTCAAGTGATCTTGTGCAGGGGTTTAATGAATACTGAATGGTGCACTCTGGTAACAAAATTTATTTATTTTTTTATTTATAACTTGTGAACTGATGCAGATATAAAAATGAAATTTCACATGATCAGAGCTATGGTGCTTTCGAGTTGATTTGGACAGTCTCTTAAAGCGTCACAGGGGTAGAGGGTAAATCTCCAAAGCTGATTACCTCAGATATGTAATTTTTTTTTAATTCGCCAAAAATTCATTTCTGATTTAATGTAAAATAATTTTATTTATAGTTATGATTTTACTCATATAGATGAGTTATAAATCACTGTGCTGGTTAACTCTTTTAGTTTGAGGTATTAAATTTTCACAATATTGTCAATAAAATCGCTGTAAGAATCATATAAATATATCCATTCAATAAAAAGTTATAACAATCTGAAGTTGAAACTTTGCAACAAATTCACATTTATGGATATATTTCCCAAAAGGTATTAATAAGATTTCACTTCTAAAATTTGTATTTTTTCTTAACTATAGAATTTGTTTAATGGTTTCAAAAAGCATTTCTACCTAAGTACATGTAGAGCTAAATTGAAGTCATTTTGTGTAATGGTTTCCCCCTAAATCCCTATCTAAACCTCCATATCAATTTTGAAAATTTATTTAAATTTGTTTTAAAAAATTAAAAAAATCTCAAAGCCAAGATCAGCAAAAAAATAAAATGGCTATATACCTTCATTTGTTGATTAAACTTACAATTCTCGCCCTTTACAAAAACTGATCCTGATCATTTCTATGAAAAAAGTAAATTTTTGAAACAAGGTTTCTCCGAACTGGGATATAAGGTATTTTGATACAAAAAAGTGGGCCTTATTTTAAAACAATTTTATCTATATTAGGCTAACACCTTATTGGTTCAAATTGTATTTAGTTTCAAATATTAACACGTATCAGTTTAAATAAAAAAATTTTGAAATTTAAAAAAGATAAGCAAAAATGTGTATAATAATTTCAATTTCTTATTTGAAAAATTTTGAAAATATTTGTAAATTAATAAAATCACCACCATTAAATTATTTAATTAGGTGTTAAAGTTTACTTTTTAAATTACGTTTTAAAAATTATGCTAAATTTAAACAAATAAAGGTGTCATCATTTTTATTATATATAAAAAGATATTTCACTTGGTGTGGGCTTTAATCAAATACCTTTTTTAGAATCACAAACACTCATATTAAAAATCTCCAAATCAAAAAAACTCGATTGTTTTGAAAATTGATTAACAAATTTTAAATAAAATATTCAAATAATTTCATAAACAGACAGGCTACTAAAGAACTAAACTAATATTTGCTAAATTCTTATTAAATTTACTTTACACATACAAAATTATACACATACACAGTTGTAAATTAATACAAATAAACAAACAAATGTCAAAAATATTACGGCTATTTAACAAATTACTTTTATGTAGATTTTTTTTTTGTTTACAATTTTTTTCCTCATTTAATAAAACTAAAGAAAAATAGCAACAAATAAATTAAAAAAAACATTCAGTCTTTGTCATTGATAAATACTTAATGTTATGTCAAGTATTTTTTTTCTCTCACTTTATTTTCATAATAAATATTTGTTGTTGTAAAGGTTTCAGTTTTATTTATTGTTTTTGTTTATTTTTATCAGTAAATTTTTATGAGTCATTGGAATTTTTTTTTTTTTTTTTTGTGATTTTGGTAAATAATTTTTGTGTTGATGACTTTTAATCATTTTCACACTCTTTTATTGATGTATACTACAAAATTTAAGAGAGTTTTAATTGTCTATCTTCCAAAAAAAAGAGTAACTATTTATTTAAGAGTAAATTTTAGCTTTATTTATTTTTTTGATAAAATTACTAAAGGGATCTGTTTTTATTTATATTTTTATTATCATTAACTTACGTAGTTATACGCTGCATTTAATAACAGTTTTTTGAACACATTTCGTGGCTGTGCCATAGTGGTGAATTGGGTCATTGTGCTAAAAACAGCAACGAAAAATTTCAACATCCTAATTAAAATAAAAACTACATCCATACATACACTTGCTGATGTTTATACATAAGTGCAGAAGATCAAAATAAAATTTATTATGGATTTTTTTTTATTTTATTTTAAATAAGAGCAGTTTGTGAAAGTGGTGTGTGATTGTTATACCCAGTTATTTTGTAGAGGGTTCAACAATTAAAAAAATTAATTGAAAGTCTAAAATATTTAAAGGGAAATTTATTTTAAATGTGTCAAACAACAAGGTTATTGAAAGTATTTATTATTTATAGTCTGATCGAAAAGTTTTTTTTATAAATAATAGAAAAGATGAAATTTCCCTTTTATTCCAAGATATAGCTGGATATCACAAACTCACCAAATTTTTATTTTCTCTTTCGTATTCAAAACCATGGATCCAGCGTAAGCTTTCTTTCCTTAAATATTATGATTCAATACAAAATTTTCATTTTCTCAATATAAACCAATTTTATCATAATAAAACATTTATTTATTTATTTCTCTAAACTACTTAAAATTATTTTAGTGGTGGGAAAAAGTTTTTGTGGTGAAAATAATATTTTTTGGTGAATACGAATATTTAAAAAATGTCTTGAAAAAAGTATATTTTTTTTTTTAACAAAAATAGTTTTTATGGTAAAAAATGTTTTAAACTTGAAAATTAAATGATGGCTTTTTGTAGAACTAAATTTTGTAGTGGAAAAAGTTCTGTGGTATAAAATATATTCTTATGGTGAAATTTTGATTTTGTGCCCAAAACAAAAAAATGGAAGACTATAAGAAAATATTTTTAGTAAAAAGGTTATTTTTTACAAAATTTCGTTTTGCAATTTTTTTTTTTTAATTTTTGTAACAGTAATTGGTTTAATATTAAAAAAAAGGATATGTAATGAAAAAGGGGAGTTTGAAATGAAAAATATAATTTATTGTGAAAAAATGCTTTCTTGCTGGATCCTTGTAGAAAATGATAACGATAGAGCCATGTCCGCTCATCCGTTCGTCGGTTGAAGTGGCATTTATGAAGTCCACCGATGACAGACATATATAATATGTATTTCCAAGGATCGGAAATCCTTTCTAGAATTTTGCTATTGAAATTCAACAAGATTGGTTTATAAATGATGGATATATGTAATAATTTTGTTGGGTTTTTTCACACAGGAATTTTTCTTGACACAATTCTGTCTTTCTGGGCGAGAGATGTAAAATTATTAAAACTTAGTATTCCCTTCTCCTATCCCTTGAAAGATTTTTGTAGTTTGGAAAAATCTAGATTTAAATATTTTGAAAATTATATTATTTGTCAGAAAGAGGTTCAAGTATATAAATGATTCGACACAGCCGAATATAACCTAGATCTCGTTTTTTGTTTTTATTATTTTATTTATTTTTTAAAATTTTAATATTTAAAACTCTAGATTACTCAATACTTTATTGTTAATAAAATCAGTTATACAATTTTTAACCCCTCACAGAAAAAAATATTTCAAATTATTTTTTAATAAAATTATTAACAAAATTTGTTTTTGGAGTTTAATTATATTATTTATTAATATAATTAATTTTCTAATTGGTATAAATTTATATTTTAAATAAATTAACAGTTCTTAAAAAATATAAAGAAAGATTAATTTTTTTATATAAAAATGTAGAAATAAAATAAATTTGACTAGTTTTTCAACAATCTTCAGCTCATTATGTCTTTTTAGGAAAAAGCTGTAATAATAAAATCCATTACTGTAGTTATTAATATTATCATTTTGATGATTAGAGCAAAATCAATTAAAAATTAATTAATATTACAAATTTTGTAATTGAAGTCGTGGAAATATGATATAAATATTTAATTGACTTGCCAAAAATATAACTTCCTACAATGTCTGTTTACTTTATTACAATATTACCCTAGATAATTAAACTCCACTCCTTAGGAAAACAGAAGCCAACATGAAAAACTTTGTATATAATCAAAAGAAAGGATTTATTGACAAGATTACAATAAATAATTAATTTTGAAATTTAATATAAAAAAAATTGTGTAATGATTAAAAATGGATAAAGTAACAAACACTCCCTTTAATAAAAATCTGAACATTGTTTCCTCCATTTCATACACCCATATTGTTAACTTTTTTTTTATCTCAAATTAAAAAAAATACAATTAATTAAATAAAAATAAATAATATAAAATCTAATTAAAAGCACAACCTAAACACTTACATACCCATATAATATAAAAACAAACAAGAGCTCATACAGCAGCACGAGTGCTATGTTTTAATATTTACTACTATATATTCCTTCAAAGGCTATAAAAACCTATGTTGTCTTATCTTATCAAACCATCACCATTAACTTATCTATCGATAAAAAAAACGAAACGAAACGAAACAAAAAAGTTAAAATGGCATGAAAATTAACTCTTAATTTCATTAAATATATAATAAGAAATTAAAAGCAATTCTCTTAAATGTTATAAACTGGGGTTTTTTTTCTAAAAAAAAAGCTATTTACTAAGTAAACAATAAAATAGAAAAAAATAAAAATAAACAACAAAAATATTGAAAGGTAGTTGTTTGGTTGGTTCTTGAGTATGTCAGTTAATTTAAATTGTTTAGTGTTTTGAAATTATTTGTGGCCGAAGGGAATATAAAAGAAAATAAATTAAATTTTATAAAGAAAAGTTAAATACATTAACTAATTACATTTTTTTTTTGTGTATAAAGTATATTGGAATAGAACTAATTGTTTATGAGTTTTTAACAAATTTGTTTAAAACATTTTTACACAAAAAAAAATAACAAATAAATGATTTTAGGGGAGTGCCAGAAACAATAAAGTGCATTTACTTACATTGTTTTGAATTTGAGACAACTAATGGATAATGAAATTAAAAATGCAAATACGCGAAAAATTGAAAATGAAACAAAAAAGGTAATACTTATGGGAAAAAAATTAATTGAAAAAATTAAATTTATAAATATGACTGTGAAAACCAAATAAATACTTACAAATGCAGTTACAAAAAGTGATTGGTGATTAATAATAAAAAGTGATTTTTTTTTAATATAAATTAAAAACTTTATTTGAAATGGGTATTTGATTGCAACACATTCAAAACTGGTTCTAAAATCATTATTATAACTATAACTGTTAGAAGCTTTTGAACTAGTGTTTTATTATTTATATAAGTCTTTTGTGAAAACTATACTGGTATCTTAACGACTTAATAAAAGCATTTTTAAAACTGTAAAATAAATTAACACTCTTAGAATTATTTTTCAGTGCAACAATTTCAAACTAAAGTCATAGATTAAAGAACTAGTTCTAGTTCAACAACATTTTCTAAATTCATGTTCTGATGAAAATCTAGAATTTAGAATTATTTACTCTAGCAAAATTTTTGAAGCTAAATTAAAACTGGTTCCAAAAAATATTTCTTATATTAGTATAGGTTTAATATCTCTTCCGCAAAAGTTTTGTAATTGTGGTTCTTAGATTGAGAATTTTTAAGAAAAATCATTGAAAATTGAAGAAACATTCTACGGAAGGGAATCTAATTCAGAACGATGTGTACAGAATTATTTCATTCTTATAGCAAGGATCAGCGTTCTTAAATTTTACATTGTATATTTGTGTATGGTTTCCCACTCTTATATTGTGCTCGAAAACAATTTTTAAACTTATAATTTCATAATAACTATTGCTATTAAAACCTATATTTGAATATTAAAATAATATGTTTAAAAAAATGATTTAAAAGTATTAAGTATTAAAATTAATAAATAATTATTCTCTTCTCCACATTAAGGAGCATAAAGATGTGACAAAATTAAGAGATCTTTTGCACATGTGCACCATTTTGCATGTCCCTGTTCCAGATTCTAAAAAAAATAAACAACTTCAATTTGTTACCTTCAATTAACTAAATTTTTACTATTCAATAGCAAATTTCTTTCAAAACATTGTAACATAATTTAAAATATATTTCTTTATATTAGATTATTTGGACAAGGTCAAGTACTTTTTAATCATTGTGTTCATCACTTAATTTTGATTCCTTAAATAGCTAAAATCATAGTTTACCGATAACTGTTTAAATATTGTAAAATATACGAATGATAGCGGTATTTTTGACAAAGATAAGGTTTTCTTAATAACAAAGAACCCAAAGAAAAAAAATCATATATAAAATTGTTTAATTAATATATTTAACATTATTTTAAAATATAATTAATAATTTTGCAATCTAAATTCCTATTCTGTTGAATCTTAATATGAATTAAAAAAAACAGTTTATTTTTCAGTAATGGCAACTACTTATTAAAGTACTTCCTTCGTAATGAGTTATCATTATTATTTACTTTCTTTACATTACATAATTAATTACACAATTGTATAATAGTAGAGTAATTTGCAATCACAAGCATCAGCTGGCTAGAGCGCTGCATTGACAACTAGAATGTTGCTGACACAATACTTACCATTACATTATTTAACAAAATGTTTATTTTTTACACTAAAATATATAGAATATTTTTGAATATACTTAGAGTCTAAATATAACCAAATAATTTTGTGGATAACTCGAACAAAAATAACTAGATATAGAGCCAAAAAAATAGTTTATTTTTGTTTTTTGTTCTATATCTCGTTTAGGAAAAATTAAAAGTTTAGTTAAAATCGATTCATATTTACTTTGTCGATGTTCCAAGTTTCATCTAAACAGGTTCAGTTTTGAAGGACAAAGTCATATTACCATTTATTTTGCATTTAACCCCACTGTGCAATATAAATGAATTAATAATATTAATAACACAAAACAGTTTGTGTGTAAATTTGGATTCTTGAAAAATTTTCGACTGATTTATGTTACATATATATTTAGACTCAAGGGGGTCTAAAATTTTGAACCAAACAAAAGATATTACTCCGAAATTTTTCTTGAATGAATCTAAATAGGGATTATTAAAAATTTTCAAATCACTACAACGAAAAAAGTTCAGATAATGTGTAGATTCATTTTTGCCAATTATCTTGAAAACGAAGTAAAATTTGTTGTTTTAATAATTTATTTTATTTTTTCTCTCGGATATTTTTTCAATATTCTTATCAATATTTATCTGTTTTTTTCTATGATATTTAAAATTTTTGGAATTGATCAACGATTTTTTACTGTTATATAAGAGTTTGCAACATATGTTTTAATAAATTTCTTAAAAGAGTGAAAAAATTATCACTTTTGCCCAACATTCCTCCTGGGGTACATCCACCAAACTACTGGCGGGTCGATTTAACTTATCCTACAGTTACGTTTTAATCAGATAGGAAACTCTTACTATCTGTAGATCTATTATTGTATATAAAGACTCCTCAGTGCTAATGGAATTGTAATCAAAATTTTTTAGTAATGTTTTCATGCATAGATTATAGGTCGCCATTGTTAAATTGAATTATGATTTATTTTACATAAAATTTAATTTTAATTTTTTCAAAGGTAGTATTAATATGAAGTAAAAAAACAATTTATATAGGAAAACAATTTTGCTCTCCTCGCTTGGCGAATTTACCCCATAGGGGGTGGGGTTGTTTTGACGTTTTTGGTCGCTGGTAACAATTCATAATAAAAATTAACTTCACATGAAGATAGTTAGAAAAAGGCTCAAATAGAAGCCAACATATCAAGGTTTTTGTTACAAAAGAAAGTTTATAGATATCTTGAACCGTTTTGGCTAAAATACTATGTTTCTAATATTTAGTTCTTTCCGATATAATATAAATAATTTAATTAACAAATACTTTTCGGCGATATACTAACAAATTATGTTTATATTTTATAGAAAATTTGTCGTTTTTAAAAGAAATTAAATTATTTAACAAGTGTGCTAAAAAGATACATATTAAAAATCCATTTATTTTGCTATCGACCCAGCTTACAGTAAACTATTTTTAATATTTTATATTCTAATCCGGCCAATGTCAGATATTTATCAAACAACACTATATTTTATTCTATAAAAAAATTAACTTAACTATTTTATTTTTATACTGTTAAATATAGTTTTATGCAAAACAAAAACGTTTTTTACCATAATTACCACCAATGACTGCACTTACATACAACTGTTTTGTTAACTAATGCCAATACTAACCATTCCATTGTCATAAATCTAACAACAACAAATAATTACCATATTTAGTAGCAAACCATATAAGGATTTAAATGCTCTTTAAAAAAACCGAGATGATTTTGCAATGTTTTAAAACTTGATCTATAAAAATTACTACTTAATAAAGTTTTGCATAAAAAGTAAAAAACAACATGTTTATTCATAAAAAAATAATAATATTTAAATATTCATAGAAGCCTTAAAAGGCCTGATTGCCATTTGAATGTTAAAATCAATTAGATAGAAAAATTTTGTGTCTTTGGTAATTAATATTTTTTTCTGTTTAATACACCTGATTGTCAAAATTTATTTTTTTAAGTATTAAGGTCGTTTGTGAATTGGTAAGTAAGGTGTTTTCATTTTTTGAAAGCTTTAATCCTACACAATTTCTAATTGTTATTTATTTAATTTTAAATTTAAATTTTGGTGTTTTTAAACAATTTCTTTTGTTTTGATTTCTATTATTAATAATTTTGTCAAGACGTAATTTGTTTAACCAAATTATTAAAAATAATTAAATTTATTTAAGTACTTTCTATTGATAAAAAGTTTTTGATAAAGAAGTCAAGATTTCTTTTCCGACTAACATGAGTAAGTTATTTATAAATGAAAACGTTTCTGTCCATAATTATTTATGGATCCTAGACAGATTTTTCAACAAGTTACAGTTCTTTAACAAATAACTAGTTTTATTACAGAAAAAATATTATCATTTTAATTGAATTGATTTATAGAGGAATATAATTACAAAAAGAAAATCAATATTATTTGCTAGATATTTTACTATTGTGAATAACAATTTTATTAATTGAATCAAAAATTTGTATAATTGTTTAAATTTAAAAATATTCAACAAAATTCAAATTATTTATTAAACTTTTTTATAGAGAAATAAAATTTAATTCATTTAAATAAAACTTAATTTAAATAAACAAGCAAATTATTTATTATTATTGTGAATAACAATTTTGTTAATAGAATCAAACAAATTTTTGTCATTATTTAAACTGACTATAGAGAAATATAATTATTAAAAAAATCCATATTATTGGCTAAATATTTCACTATTGTGAATAACAATTTTATTAATTAAATCAATAATTTTTGTAATTCTTTAAACTTTTAAATATTAAACAAATATTGAAACAGAATTTAAATGATTTATTAAACATATTTATAAAGAAAAACAATTAAATGCATTTAAATAAAATTATTAATATTGTTAGCAAAAACATCTCTATAATTTGTTTGTTATTTTTTATTATTGTGAATAACAAAAATTTTTTCGGAGAAATTTTTGTCATTATTTAAACTTCAAAATGTTAAACAAATATTGAAATAAAATTTAAATGAAAAATCAGTTTAATGATTTAAGAGGAATGAACATTTTATTAACAATAAAATTCTCTATTATAATTTTATTATTGTGAATAACAATATTGACCATCAAACCAACAAATTTTTGTCATTGTTTCAATTTAAGTCAAAATAGCAATAGCGTTCCAAAATGAAATTTTTATTTTAAAATTATAAAAAATATATAAAATATATAAAAATAGTTATAGCTGCAATTAAAATTTTGTTAAGATTAATTAATTAATCATTTTTAATATAAACGATTTATTTATATCTAATTTGTATCAACATTAAAATAAAACTAATTTTTATTATTCTTTATTTCTCTTTATAGGAATCTCTTTCTTTATCTCATAATCTCTCGGATAAACCTTTAGCACCATCTCCCTTAATACCCACATCATTGGAAGGCGGCAAAGTCTCAGATCGTTTGGGTAAATTAAAATCTTCCTCAGAAAGTTGGAGAAATCGTGTGGGTAAGTAAACAGTTTTTAATACTCTTTAAATCATCATAAATAAAAATAATTATAATTATAATTTTCTTTTTACCTAGAACAATCCGATGCTGCTAAATTCACAGTCGCTGGACGACTTCAAAAGAAAGCCCAATCCCCGGTAGAATTACAATTCGAAAGATCCGCCAATGCTGCAGCCAAGAAATGTCCTCTACAAATTATACGCAGTGCCAATCAACCTCAGTTGGGTTTGGCCAAAAGTGCTTCAATGATGGTCACCACTCATACTAATGGTCAAAAGTCTAGCAATGGTGCTCTCTATGTACAACGTAGTTTAAGTGTGAATAATGAAAATCCCAATAGTGCTTCTGAATCGAATTCAGCTGCTAGTAATTCGGACAGTGATAATGAGAAGGAACAAAAAGATAAACGTAATATTAATAATCAAACATCAGCTACTAGTCCTAGTCATGGCCAGAGTGCTCAACGTGGTGCTCGTGTTGTCATACCCAAGTTTGATGATGAGGAAACATTTGAGAAATTCTTTGTATCAAAGAAACCACAGGATAAATCTACTCCAGATGAGGAGGGTATTGATATTGCTGATTTTGATAAGATTAAACCAACAGAAAGGTAAGTTATTGGTTGAGGTAATATGAAAAATTAAAAATTTTAATTGATTTTAATTTTTCTTTTAAGATTGGCTGTTAAACGTAGCATACAATTGCCTAAAGGTCGTAGAGCTGCTCGTAATCCTTTAAGAAATTTAGCTACACGCAGTGATATTACATCTGAATACACAGAAGTTAAATCGGGTATAGCCGAAAGAGAAATGCGCAGAATTAAGGCTGAATCATGTAAGTAGTTTAAGTTCAGTAAAGAGTGTGAATGTATACGTGAGAACTCACAAGGTGTTTTGCTTCCTAGTAGCTACTTCTTTTCGTTTATTCTAAAAAGAAATTAGATTCATTGCATTTAATTGAACTATTAAGATCCGGTTTATTTGGATTTAAAAGACATCGTTTTATAATTAGAATTGCAACTTAAAAAAGAAACATTAAATAAATAATATTCTAGTTTCGGACAGCTTTTGGTTGTATGAAACAAAATAACCAATCTCATCATTATATTTTCCCATTTCAGTTGGCTGTCGTCCAAATTTAGCTGCCGAAGCAATTGCCGGTTTAGCCTCTGTTGAAGATTTCAAAGCAGTTGCTTTAAAATCTTCCTCGCTGCCACTCAATCAAATGTGGTTGCCCTATAAACCGCTAATGTTGCTGCATGTTAAAGGTCGTACCCATGTACAAACCAGATTGGTAGAGCCTTCTTATTTATCTCTCAATCGTGGTGATTGTTTCATTTTAATAAATGGGGATAAACTTTATCGTTATGTTGGTTCCTATGCCAACATAATAGAAATCTCACGTAGCAAGAAAATCTGTGCTTATATATTGGAAAATAAAGATTTAGGTTGCACCGCCACCTCAGAGGTTATACTTACTGATGGTAAATTCATGAATGAACGTCATTGGAAAATATTCTGGGAGTTATTGGGTAAACCAGAAGATTATCAAATACCCGATAGTGGACATGCCGATGAAGATGATCTCTTTGAGGCCAGTCTAATAGAGACAAATAAAGTCTATGAATTCCAAGATGATTCATTAGTGCCATTTGAAAAGTACTGGGGTTGTATACCCAAAGTCGAAATGTTGGACACCAAAAAAGTATTAGTATTTGATTTCGGTTCCGAAATGTATATATGGAATGGTAAAAATGCTCCTTCGAATGCTAAACGAGCTGCCATTAAATTGGCTCAAGAGCATTATGATGAGGGGCAAGTGGATTATTCCAAGTGTTATGTAAATCCCATGCATTTCTCTAGTATTGTGGGATCCAGGGATTCTTACAAATTCCCCAAACGTTGTGATAAACGTGGTGACTGGTGTATCTTAGGTAAGATTACCCAAAATATGGAGACTTCTCTATTCAAGGAGAAATTTGCTGATTGGCCAGAAGTAGAACGTGAAGATTTGGAAAAGGACTATCTAACAAATAGTGTACATGCTGTTAAAGCTTTAGATGGTGCTGCTATCTTCAAGGGTTCTCCCTATGAAGAGCCCAATTTAGTATTGGAACAAGCGAATTTAGGTCGTGGTAACTTCTATTACGATAATGACAGCATGCGTCATTTTGAAATTATTTCCAAATCTTGTGATAAATGGCAAATTAATGAATTTAACTTTGATAAGGCCGAGGAAGCTTCATATGGACATTTTTATTCAGCTGAAAGCTATATACTTAAGTGGATCTATCAAATCAATGTCACAGTACGTGAGTTAAGTGGTCGTGTCTCCAATCGCAGTACAGTGGGTCGTGATCGTTGTGTTTATTTCACTTGGCAAGGTAGTGAAGCTTCTGCCAATGAAAAAGGTGCAGCTGCTCTTTTAACCGTAGAACTGGACAAAGAAAAAGGCGCACAGATGCGTGTAGCTCAAGGAGATGAAACTACTGTCTTTATACGTCTTTTTGGTGTTATGTGTCTACACCAAGGACGTAAAGAAGAATGTTTAAAACGTCGTAATCAATGGCGTCTGTATCAAGTTTGTGGCAATGTACCCGAAGAAACTCTATTGAAAGAAGTAGATTGCCAAGCAAATCAGTTGCGCTCCCGGGCTTCCATGTTATTAATACATGGTGAGAAGGGTATAGTATATTTATGGCATGGATGTAAATCTGCTCAACACACTAAAGATGTAGCCACCAAAGCAGCAGAAAAACTAAAAGACTTAAAACCTCAAGATCTCTTCGAATCAGATTCAGTGACCATTGAAATAGTAGAGGAACAAAAGGAATCTAGTGATTTTAAAAAGGCTTTATCATCCGATTTATCTCAACCTACGGAACTGTATGGCAGTCTTTGTGAAGTAACCACAAAAGATTTCTCCTATACACCCAGAATTTTCCATTTCTCCAGTACTCAAGGAGTATTTAAGGCAGCCGAATTGTATTCACCTTTAAGATGCCAAGATCTTATAACACCATATCCATTTACTCAAACTCAGCTGTATAATGCTCGCCAACCAACAATATTTATGATAGATGATGGCGATATTTTGTGGCTGTGGATGGGCTGGTGGCCTTTGGAGGATATTAAAAGTTAGTTTGTGGTTGATGTTTATTTGAAGTTTAAAATATAAATATTGATTTTAATTTGTTTTAAATTTTTAGTTAATACAGAAGAACGTAGCAGTCCCACTAATGAAAATCGTGCTGGGGTTAATCGTTGGATATCTGAACGCAGGGCAGCTTTAGAAACTGCTGTTTCCTATTGGAGAGCTAAGTTTGGTAAGTTTTAGTTATATGCTAAATAATAACTCAATAATAAAAGCTATTGAGTTCAATTTATTTGAATTTATATAATGTCGTCTATGATAAATACTACAATAAATATTATTTATAATTTTGTGCTTGTTTGCTCATCCCCTTTTGTCAAATGCTATCGATTAAAGGCTTACATTACATTAAAGCAGTATATTTTCCAAATAAAATTAATTTGAAAATTATTTTGTATAGTAATTTCCGCTCTGATCAAAACTAAACTGAGTTGCTATATAACGGACACAATACGTATACACGGTCTTTTTAGATACATTAAAGCCAAAAGTATAAATTTCAATCTTACGTCCTATTCCAAACAGCATGAAATCGTACTGTGTTGCTTGTACATATCGAAATATTTATAAATTTTTAACTATATTTCTAGGTGACAATGAAGAAAAACAATTCCATGGCATTGAAGGTTATGTTGTGTGGGCTGGTTTGGAATCCACTGCCTTTAAGGCTCTATTCCCTGAATGGTCGGTGAGGGAAGATGTTAAAGAGATTAATTTACAAGTAAGTTTAAATAAACATTAATAAAATTATAAAACTAACGGAACTAATAAAATCTTTATTTTCTTAAAGGATGGCCGCACTGAAGAACCTTTGCCCATAGTTGATGTCTTGGTACAATTGACCCAAACTGAATATCCGTTGGATGTTTTAAAAGAAAGACCTTTACCCGAAGGTGTTGATCCCACACGTTTAGAATTATATCTAAATAATGAAGACTTTAAAAAAGCTTTGGATATAACACGCACAGAATTCGAACAAATGCCATTGTGGAAACAAACCAATTTGAAAAAAGAAAAAGGATTATTCTAAAAAAAAATGTTAAGGAATTGCAAATGTAGCGCACAACAGCTTAAATTTAAGTAAAATCAAGAGAACTAATACACATCTTTTACATATGTATAGAAACGAATTCAAATCCTATTGATTATGAAAAGGTTTCTTAAACAAAAACATTAATCATTTTTTTTACATAAAAAACAAGGCCTTAACACATATTTCTTACCAACTTTTTTACAACACGCTTAATAATTATAAAAACAGAAGGAGGAAAAAAAGCAATTTACATTTTTTTACCTTATGAAGATAAAATTCATATATTAAACATTTCTATTGCTAAATAATTATACCACCATAATACATATAACATACATACATACATATTTATAAAACTAAATTTAAAACAATCTATTTAATAATGATAAAACTAAATTTTGGAAATATTCTTCTTGCTTGCTTTATTTTTTAGCCAGCTTTTTATTATTATTATTATCATTTATTTAATAATTAACATAATTTACTTACTAATAACTAACACATTTCATTTTTTCTTCTTTTCATTTATATATATTTTTTTATTATTTTAATTTGTTATTGTTTGTATTTTGTAAATATTTTATTATACTTTTAGTTGGCATTTTAATTTAGTTTATCAAAATTAATTTTCTTTTCTTGTTGGCAAATTTCTAGCATTTTAACATGTCTAATTAATTTTTAGTAAATTTTTTTTAGTTCAGTTTTAATTTAGCATTTTAAGTTATTGTGTAAACAATTTTAAAATTTTTATTTTGCAATTTGTTATATTATGCAGTCGAGAATTATTTTTCAAATAAAATATTTATAATTAAATATTAAAAAAAAAATTATACAAATGTGTTTTATTAAATGTTAAGCGAGAGTCAAGTGTTATTTAGAATCAGTAATAAAGAAAAAAGTAAAGCATATGTTAAGGCTTTTCGAAATTTAATAATAAAACTAAGGCAATAGCGTTTGCTGTATGTTTAACATTGATGGTAATAACGTTTAACATGGTAATGCGGTTTAAGGTCTTCATACTCTGTTAACTAACAGAATAAGTAGCATTTTTTTGCAATCACTTTTTTTAATTTACAAAAATTCGTTAAATCTTAGTTATTTTCGTAAGATTTTTATTTTTTCTGGCAAATATCGTATTGTTGAAAGTTTTTATAATGTTTTTAGTAACAAAATTTAATTTTTTATAAAAATTGTTATTTTGTTAAAATAAACCTGTTAAACAAGTGGTAGGTGTTATGTTATAAAACAGAAGAAATACTGTAAATGTTGTTCTACTTTAAGTTTCTTTTACATCAATTTGTACAAAATAACAGCGTGGATTTTTCATGTTTAATAAGCATCTTAGAATTCTGTAGCGGACATATTTAAACAAAATCAAAATGATTTTGACAAAAGGTAAATTTGTGAGTATATCTTGCGGAAAGTCTATATTTGTATTAAGTGTACTTTTAGTTTCAATTTTAAATTGAATTTTTAAATTTACATCGACTTCTAACACAGTTTTTTCATATTTTAATGTGAATTGCTGCAATTTTTGAATATTATTATTAAATTTTTCTCTTCCTAAGACACTTTGTCCTCGTTTTACAATATATTTCATACTGTGAAAAAATTATGTCACATTTTTTAAGTGATTATTAATAGCAAAAAGTTATCTTAGTCCCACGTCTTAAAAAATATCAATTTAATGTTGTATTCTCAATAAAAACGCTTCATTTTGATATTTAAAAAAATCGTGTTCGAAAAAATCCTAAAAATTCTGTTAGTTAACAGTGTTATGAGGCCGTAAACAGTATTACCATGTTATTAACATAGCCAAATTTTATAACACTGTTTTATCATGTTAACGTTATTATCAATTATGAGAACACGCTATTATCTTGTTAAATGCGTATGCAGCCTAAAAATATGCTATAGGTTTTGTTAACAATCTTATTTTATTTTAAAGTAGTTTAGAATAGTTTCACCAAATGTTTTTAGTTATAAAAAACAATAATATTTATATCTTTTTTATATTTTCTTTTAAGGAAATTTATTTATTTTTGTATTTTGGTATTTTTATAATTAACTCTAAATACTAAATATTATTAATTGTGTACAATTTAACATACATACGTTTTGAATATAAAAGTAGTAGTTTTTGTTAAAGTACATACTAAAGCGGTCAAATCAATTGACTTTCTATATTAATGTTAATTTTAGTTTTTAATTTGTTTTCGTATTTATATAATAAGAAAAGACAAAGCAAATTACTTTTCCTTGCTTTCCTCTAAACACTTTATACATCTAAACTTTTTAACCTACACAAAATTTTCATCATTTTTTCTGAACTTAAATTCTTAAAAATGCTTATTTTTTTATTGGCAAATTACATTCCTTAGCAATTTCCTTCAAGACACGGCACATAAGTTCACTGCAGGTAGCTTGACGAGAATTGCCCACTAATACTACTTCTTCATGGTTGGCCTCATCCTCACTGCTGTCGTAGTCAAGGGCACATTTGTTCGTTATCAAACTGAAGGCAAATACTGTTAAATCACAATGTCTGGCTGTAATAACTTCATGGACGGTACTCATGCCTACAGCATCTACACCCATGGTACGTAACATTTTCAATTCAGCCACTGTCTCATAGTTGGGACCACCCAAACATGTATAGACACCCTCATGAACATCATTTTCAATGCCCATTTCTTTGGCTACTTTGCGTGCGGTACGTATGAGATGAGCATTATAGGCATTAGTCATGGGTGGGAAACGAGGACCAAAACGGGGATCATTGGGTCCCTGGAGGGGTGAGTTACCAGCAAAACCCATAATATTGATGTGATCTCGAACAATCATAATATCACCAACTTTGAATTTAGGATTAAGACCACCAGCAGCATTTGTGGCCATTAGGAAACGAACACCCACCAATTTCATAACGCGAACGGGCATAGAACATTTGGCCAAGGGATAACCTTCATAATAATGGAAGCGTCCCTGCATGGCCATAACGGGTAGACCTTCCAAATAACCGAAAATCATGCGACCTACATGACCCTCAACTGTGGAAACGGGGAAATTGGGTATGTCTTCATATTCAAAAGTTTGAGTATCGGTAATATTATCAGCCAGAGAATTTAAGCCAGAACCGCAAATAATACCAATGACTGGTCTAATAGAAGTACGTTCCAATAAGTAATCAGCTATATCCTTAATAACTTCATAGGAATAACTAAAAAGAAAAAGACAAAGAAGAAATAATATTAATATTATGATTAATATAATTAAAAAAATAAATATAAAATGTTTAAACACACCAAAAATAAAAAAATAAAAACCAAGACCATAGAGATGAAAAATATTTATAAAAAATTTTTAAAATATAAAAAATTTAAATTCATATAGAGGTGAAAAATATATACAAAGAAAAGTTTTAGTATTTTTTTTTATCTGTAAATCTTGTTGTTAACTTTATTTCCAAAATACCAACCCACCAAGAGTAATTTGTCTTTAAATTAAACATTTATTTATTAATTATTTTTTTTATAATTTTAAAATATTATTCTTCCAACTGTCAGTCTACTTGTTTTTATTGTTGACAAACTAATAAATTTTATGCTCATTAACTTCTTCTTATCACCCCTTTTACCTATAAGCTTTCTCTTATCAACATTATTATTATTCATACAAATTTTCTTTGATAAAAATTCAATTAAAATATTTATTAAAATGTTTTTGTTTCAACTAACACTTTTACAAGATTTGTTTACCTTTTTTTCTATAGAAAATTTAGAAAACAAATATGATTCAATATTGGAAGGAAGGAGGGTCAAGGTCTAAAGTTTCCAAACTATTTGTAAAAAGTAGTATTTTTAATTATTGTCACATTGCAAAAGAAATGAATTAAGTATTTTTCAATTCAAATGATGTTAATGATTGCAAATCTAAATGTCTTTCAGGTTTTACTATTTATTATTCTTTTTAACATTAATTCTTCTAGGGAAATCCCCGTTTTTTCCTTTAACTTCCGCAAAAAAAAAAAAAGAAATTTTATTTTGTTAACAACCAGACATTTGTGTTTTTAATACGTGATGTTATGGCATTTATTAACCAACACTATGCGAAAATATTTTCTTTATCTATTCCAAGAACTTGTGATAACTAATCGTCAAGACAACATTGTTTAAGAAATTTAAGCAGTTTAAAATTTATGTATAAAGGTATTTAATTTTGGAAATTAAAAATAACTAAAATTGAAATGAAACAAACGCATTACTTCTCAAAAAACTAGTCCATAACTGGTAAGGAACAATTCTTTCAGCATATTATTTTGGAATGTATAACAAACTACAGAAAAATATTTGTCTAATATATTTCCGGACTTATTCCCAAAAAGGACTTCATTTCCTTACTTCCAAGACAAAAAATCATAATTTCAAAATTCTAGCGTAAATATATTTTTAACTGTAAGAGATAACTTAGATGAGTAAGCTTGTTTTATTTATCACAGGGTGGCCTAGGTCCTCCACTAAAATTCTTCCGCATATTTCAATTTGATTCGACCAGCAGTTTAGGAGATACAGTTTTATTAACAAAAAAAAAAAAAAAAAAATACTTGTATTTAACCCCACTGTATGTCGGTTGAAATGACATTTATGGAGCCCACCGATAACTGACATATATAATGTATATATCAAACAATTGGAAATCCTTTGGAGAATTTTGCTTTTAAAATTTAGCAAGAGCTATTAATAAATGGTGGAGATAAATGGCATAGGAGTTTCGGATTTTTTTCTTAAATTATGTTTTGAAAAATTTAAATAAAATTCTATGGTTTACACTGGCTTTATTTAATTACGAGTTTAAACCGGTGCGTTTCGCTACACCTTATTTAGCGATATCAAATATTTATTACTGTTCAAGAGTTTTAAAAAAGTGGGCGTGACATCCAACCCAATTCATACATAGCCTATAACTACAATATATTACACTCTGATACTATCTGTGTGTAAAATTTCGCTACAGCTGTTTTATAATTTAAAAAAATTGGGATCTTACATCGCCCATAATGACCACCGTCAATGATATTATCTGTGTGTCGAATTTCGTGAAAATCGGAGTAGCCATTTAGACATAGCCTATAACAACCANNAGTGATGAAGTTACGTATTCTAATTCTTCAGAAGTGTGAGTTAAAAGAAAGATCTTCACTACTAGCACTAAAATGCAAATGGATGCTGATGAAGATCGTAGCGGATCAGAAAATGCATTCCAACCTGCTAGTGTCTAACAAATCTTTTTCTATATTCTACAATAATGAACTTGAGCCTGAATAAATTACAAAAATTATTAATTTATTTACTTAATTATTTATTTCCTTCTCTAGTATATACAATTTGACTTTTACTAGTTCAAGCTAAGTTTTACAGAGCTTTATACAAGTTTTTG
>MINK01188790.1:0-11285 GCA_001735545.1 Phormia regina | reverse complement strand
ACTATATTTGTATGCAATATATGTTTTAAAATACATTTTAAGTTTAAAATTATTGTGATAAGTCTTAATTTTGTATTTGGTGAAGAAAATTTAAACAAATATTAAATCTTCTTTTAATTTAGTGAACAATTTTTAAGTTGCACTAACATTAGTGTAGGGTTGTTTTTTGCACTAAAGTATTTAGTGAAGAAAAAAATGTTGCACTAGTCTTAAGCTGAAAAAATTTTAACTATCACTAATTAATTTTATTAATTTTAGTGGAAAAAAATATTTTTTCACTACCACTATGTTGAGTGAGGCTGATATTTTATAACTCACCACTAAAAAGTAAAGATTGTTTATTATACAAAATATACAAATTATAAGCTTTTGCTTAGTCAATCATTATATTAATAATAGTAGTTAATTATTCTTAACTAATTCATTCTAGTCAAGATTTAAATCTCAACAAGACACATTTTGCCAAAACGAATTTTTTATTCGTTTTATTCGAGTTATAGTTATTTATTACGTTACGATACGTGTACTTCATTTACTATAAAGTAAACTGTACAATATGGCATCATTGCAATATTTAACAAGTGCAGGAACAGATGGCAACCGTTCGAACAAGTGAACTTCGTACAGTATTGCTAACTATCTGTTTCAGACGATAATATTTATTAAGAATGTTCGAAAGTAATTCTATATATTGAGATTTTTCATAAATATTTCACAGTTTTAATTTTTTGTTTATAAAAAAATATAACATGGATACGTATGAAAATTTCGAAAAAAATCATAATCATTCTTTCATAATCACACATAAGGAAATATTATTATATTTGAATATATTTAACAAATCTTAATATGGAATATTGTCTGTAAATACCTTTAATGTTATGAAAAAAATTATTAACATATCAATTTTATTATTTATTTATTTTATTATATTTAACAACAATTAAAATTATAATTAAATGTGAAGACACTAGCAGCTTAGGATATCGGTAGCATAAAAATTTTAGAAATATTGTTTGGAGTAATATATAACTTTTCTACTCGTCCTTTAGTTAAAAAATTGTGTGCATTATAGAAGACATTTATAAACGTATTAACAATATTGGAATACTGAAATCAACATTGGAGACGTTTACAAAAAAGTTTCAGCTGTATTAAAAAAAATAAATAATGTATGCTTGATAAAGGTTTACCAACTTTTATGAAAATTTACATACAAGAAGTTACTAAACTATTATAATATATACAATATATTTTTTTGAATACGACTGTTTCCCATTGCTCTTTTTTGCAAGAAAAAAAATCAATAGCTTTATAGTAACTTCAACGAATTTAAAAATCGCTAGTTTTGAGGACAATATGCATAAATTACCGTCACTGAACGTGATTTAGCTAGCTTGGCTTTAAACAAACGGTATTCGGATCCCCTTATATCTAAGGGGACTTGGGCGCACATTTGTGAACCAATGTGGTCCATAATACAATGCGAAAACTAGGAAATAAAAAATTGTTATGTTCACCTTTCAGCCGGCAAACTGCCGATTTTGTGCCCCCGCCGACAATTTTTTGAATAGCCGCCGCCGCTAAAATCTTTCGACACAGGTCTCTGATTAGCTTGGCTTTTATAAAAATTTTATATGCAGGTACAGTCAGTAGAATACTTTCAAAGTGAATTGATTTGTTGGTGTTATTTTTAAAGTGTTAACAAGAAAATTTGGTTTTTATTTGAAAAACAAGCAACAAATTTTACAGGAAACGTTTAAGAATTGTTTAAATACAAAAACCAAGTGACATTCTAGGTAAGAAAAATACCAAATCACACAAGTAACTTGAAGAATTATGCATACAATTGATTAAAACAAGCTGTGTATGCGGTAGACAAAGGTGCCCACTTTTTGTTTAAAGGGTAGAATAATATTGCAAACTTGAAAGATTTTATAATGCATATTTAACAGGTTTTCAAAATTGTTATAAAAAATTCAGAAGAAATTTTAATTATTGTTTTTTTTGGCAATTTTTTATATTTGCAAAATTAAAAATGTGTTTTGGGTCATTTACTTCATTTACCAGCCATATTGATTTTTAACCGGTTTATTGCATGTACGCTGCTTTGTATAATCGTCGTGTTATTAATTGCTTGTCTCGTTTTAGGGAGTTTTTTTTGTTTTCGTAAATTAAAATTTTAAAGCCGGCTTTAAAAAGTATGAAAATTTTAATTTGAATAATTTATCTTGTGAAATAAAGTAAATTTCTTTTATAAAATTATATGTTTTGTTGCATGTTTTCCTTTTCTTTGGGTTTATTGTTTTGGCGCCATTTTTTAAATAGACTTTTTGAAAAGCAAAGAGAGTGGTAAAGGAAAAATGTAATGAAGAGAGTAATGGGAATGAGAGAATGAATTGTGCAAACAGATAACAGTGTTGGAAAATGTTAAAAATGAAGTACGAAATCAATCACTTTTTTGCAAAATTGAAAATAATTTCAAAAAAGTTATAATATTAAATTATAAAAGTTACTGTTGAAATAATCTAGGAACCCATTGATATCTTATTATTTAATATACATTTATTAACATGTCTTTGAATCATTCATCCAAAACTTATTTTTCACTGTGAATATGTGTATGTATGTACGTAATTCCATACTAATAATGCATTCAGCATCAAATAATTTAAAAAAAATCAAAAATACTTTAAAAATTTTATATTAAACGTGTTGTTTTAAATGTAGTTGGTTGGTTGTTTAAATTGTAAATATGAATTCAAGATTGAAAATCATTTGTCAAAGCATTTAAAAAGGTTCTACTTTCTCCACTTAATATAAAATGATTGAAAATAGCGTTTTTTTTTTAATTTCAAACTTTTAATGATTTTTTAATAAAAAAAAAGTATTTCGGAATTTTTACTTTTTAATTTTTTTGAGAAATTTTTATATGACGAATGAAAACTTTCTTTAACCTAAAAAATGTTTATTATTTTTAAATTTCATAAATAGACCTCCCTAGCTCTAATTTTTTTCGCCATTGATTGTGCTTTTACCGGTGAAAATAATTAAAAATTTTTGAGCGCATTAAATATTTTGGAGGTTTTTTGTTATAAAAAAATTTAATAAAAAGCAAGAATTAAGTCGCTTTTGGACATATCTCAGAGTTAAAATTACAAAATATTTAAAAAAGTCATATTTATAAAACTTTTATACTCTTTATTTTATTTTTATTTTCATAAATAGTACTTTTTTTAATACTAAATTCATTCAGAACAAAATTTTGGTACAGACGATCGTTATTTTTGGAAATCAGGATAGCAAAAACGATATCATAATTTTATGGAAAAACGATGTTCAGTCCGTAAAACTATCGTTTTGGACTCGAAGATGATAATAGTGATAATTTTTATCACATAGATAATATCGTTTTGATATCGTTTGGTTTATTGGGTAGTGTTGGATTAGGAAATATTACCATAGAGCTGATCCTGCAGTAAGAATGTCAATTAAAAATATTTTATTTAAATAGTACTGTAAGCTTTTTGTATGTATTCTAGAACTAAAAAAACTACAAGTTTAAATTATAAAAAAATAATAAAATAACCCAATAAACCAAAAGATATCATACTGATATCGAAACAATATTATCTAGGTGATAAAAATTATCACTAGTGATAATCATCTTCGAATCTAAAATGATTAATTTATGGACTAAAGTGTACCTTTCCTTATAATATCGTTTTTCCATAAAATTATGATATCGTTTTCGATATCGTAACTTCCAAAAGTGACGATAGTAAAATCGTTTGTACCAAATTTTATTCTGAATGATTTTAATATTAAAAGATATATTTTTTGCAATTAAATACTTATGCTAAAGATAATTATAGGGAAATATAAACTGCTGAAATAAGAAAAAATCCTAAGTATACAAAAACATTAAACAATCATTACACAACATTCATACATATTTTATGCAAATATCATCAATAATAATATTTGCAAGCATGGTTTTTCCCTAAAGCAAATATTTTAGCAGTTAAGTACCTCAACAATTTGGTCACACCATTCAAATATGTTAATTAATCGTCTATCTATTTCCATTTATTTTTATTTTGTTTATGTTTTTGAACATTTTTTAATAATAATATTTTTATTTTGAAGTTTTTCCAAATGTTTATATTTTTTATTTTATTAGAAGCAAAATTTTCGAAAATTAGATATCACAATAATATCGTTTTTAGCAATACTATATGATATTATAATCGGCAGGTAAGATGATATCGTTTTCGTAATCATATATCGTAAACATAATCGGTTTATTAAGAAATTGAAAAACTAATAAAATAAATTTAAAAATTCATATATTTTTTATTGAATTGTTGAGATACGCTGTATTGTAGATGTTTATAATATATATTTCATAGATGTTCACTATATGGTATTTATTCTTATCAAAACAATAAATAGATTTTGTTTTCGTCCAGTTTTCGTGCAACTATATTTATCCATTTTGTTTTGATCGTTGTATTCTTTTTTTTTATACTTCACTATTAACAAACTATACAACAAATTTGGCGCGAAATTTTAAGACTCAATCAACCTAAAAGAAATCTTTTTCCACATTTTGTATGTTTTTTTCTTTTTGCCGCCATTGCATTTTCGAGATAAATATCAGTTTGTTTATTTTTTAATATTTTTGCATTTTGTTTTAGTAAAATCAACGAGTAATTAAAAAAAATCGTTACTTTTTGTATTCTCTTTTAAAGTATAAATACTCTTTTGGAGATTATAAATAAAATTCATTCCTTTCTGTTCTCCCTTAACACGGTTGTTTTAGGTTTTTATTCAATAATTTTTTATTATATCTTTAAAAGTTTGAATAATGTGGAAAGAAAAATGCATGATGCATAACAAGTCCCATGAATTCTCTTGTACAGCACAACTCTTCCATACAAAACATTCGAAAAAGTATTTCTTCTATAATGGTGGATACAAAATAATGCTGTTTGTTGTTTCGGTCGGTCGGTCGGTCGTTTGTTATCTTCGTCTGTTTGCTTTTATATACATATTTAACTACCTACTATTTGGGTACAAATGAACCGAAGAAAAAACTCTACTCTATAATAAAACATTTGCTGCTTTTTAAGCAGATATTTTTAATATACTATACTTAATGGGAAACGAAATTTCCAGTATTAAGTAAGTAAAGGCAGCATAACAGAAATAACAGCATCTGCTGTTTTTAACATTATACTCAAACAAGGGTTCTTTTAACAAATTACTGTATGATGGAGTATTTTTATATTTATGTATATCTAGAGTTGTACTGAGTACATACAAATTTTGTTTCCTTTGGCTTTTGTGTGCCTGTCTGCCTGCTTGCTTTTATATATTTATACTACTTACTATACTACGTATAGAAAGAAGTGACACTGTGTGAGGATTTGCATTGCGTTGTTCAATCGTTTGTGTTCGTTCGTTAGTTAGTTAGTTAATTTCTTCTACTACCACCATTTTTATTTGCTTTGAATATACGTGGTTGATATTATACTGACTGGTCTGGTGTGTCTGGCTTGCCTGTGTGTATATAGTCAATATAAAATTCTGTACTTCTACTGAGTTACTATGCTTAACAAGACTCACACCTAAACGTTGAAAATTTTACTCTACAGTACAGTTGAAGTTAAGGATCTCAAGGAAACAGTTCTATTAAACAATTTTGCTTAGCAAATTAAAAAAAAAAAAGAATTGTTGCTAAAAAGAAAAATCTATATTTTTCTTAAAATCTAAATTATCTAGTGAATACAAAAAGTTTTTTAAACAAATTAAAAAAGTGAGTGGATGCATTTATAATAAAATATTAATAGAGATATTGTTTAAATAACAAAAATGTTTTAAACAAATCGTTTGAGTAAATAATTAAATTTAATAAGAGAAAAAGAGCGGGAAATATAATGAAAGCCAAGTTTTAACAAAGAACAGGTTCAATATGTACACAAAGCCAAACATTTGAAAATCTGTATAAAAAACGTGTACTGAAAAAATATTTCAAATACATCAAAAGTGAAAATTTAATTATTTTATTAAAAAAAGAAAAAGTAATAAAATATTGATTTTATTGCAGACAAAAAAAATTAAATACAGAATTTGGATTATTATATTTTACACATTTTTTATTAACTTTGTTTTTCAGACTATTAAATAATTGTTAAATATTCGGAGAAATTGTATAATATTTAAAACCTCTAGGATATTACTTATAACTCAATATTAATTGCCATAGAAAAATAATAGCTGGAATAAGACCCATATCTTATATTTATTGGATTTTGTATTAAATAAAGTTCTTTTTTATTGCAGCTTAAATACAAAGCTTTATTAGCTACATTTTATAAACTTCACACAAAACCAAACAAACAAACAAAAATGACAGACAAACCAAAACGTCCTCTCTCCGCCTACATGATCTGGCTTAACTCTGCCCGCGAAGGTATCAAACGTGAGAATCCCGGCATTAAAGTCACAGAAATCGCCAAAAAAGGAGGTGAAATCTGGCGTGGCATGAAAGATAAATCCGTAAGTACTAAATAAAATAATTTTCTAAAAAATGCTTTAGGAAAATATTTAAAAAATACTTTTTATTTATTAACAGGAATGGGAAGCTAAAGCTGCCAAGGCAAAGGAAGATTATGAGGATGCTGTCAAAGAATTCGAAGCCAATGGCGGCAGCACAGCGAATGGTGGTGGCAAGAAACGTGGTAAGGCTGGCAAAAAGGCAGCGAAAAAGAGCAAGAAAGCAGATTCCGAAGAGGAGGAAGATGATGAGAGCGAATAAATTATATTAATTAAATAAGAAACACTCAAATAAAAACAAAAATTCTCACAAGCAGCTCGCGTAGCATGTCAACAAATTGTAAAAATAGAAAAGGAAAACAACATCTAACAACCAAAATCCATTCAACAAATTGTTAAAAAAAAACACCTTTTGTCGTATCTTTTGTTACTGTTGTCGTTTATTGCTCAACGTTGTATATTTACTGCCAGAATTCCCACCAAAATTGTAAAATTAACAACAGCCAATCAACATTATAAACGAAGAGAAAAAAAAATAATATTAAACATCCAAATGCATAAACAACAACAGTCAAACTTACTACCCACAACAAAAACTCTTGATTAATTAATTTTAAGATATTCTTAAAAATTAACCTCTTTCCATCCCCCTCCTTCCTCCATCCCAAATTTAACAAAAACATATTCTTATTATATTTGCAAGTTTAGTATTAAAAAGAGGTTTTATATTAGTATTTAATCTTATGTCACATTATTAATTTATCTAATGCTTAGAAAATAACATTGTTAATCTAATATTGGCCATTTGAAAAAAAAAGAAGTGAAATTTGTATAACGCCTCTTATAATTTAAACAAAAAATATATGTATATCGTTTTTATTTTCTTTTTCAACTTTTTTGTACAAAAACTAAATAATTAATTTAATTTTAATTAAATCTTAAAAACAAAACAAAAATATATTAAAAAAACAAACAAACAAAATTAAATTCTTTTCTTTCGCCAATACTATTAAACACCATTAATTTAAAAATTTCTTAAGAGTTATTTGTAGTTGATCGATTCTTGTCACACCAAGAATTCAAAACAGTTGTAAGTCTAAGAAAATCGAGTTAAAAGTGCTTTCATGTTACAGCTGCATGTTTTTTTACATAAATTTAAATATAAATAGAATATTTAATAATTTTTTGTATAGAAAAAGTTGTGTAAAAGTCTTGTTAAAACGATATGCATTTCTATTTCTTAAGATTGAATAAAAAAAAAAAAAAAAAAAAAAAGGAAAAGTGAAACCAAGTGTTGTTAATTCTAAAAACTCTTAAAAAAGAAATGTAAAAGTTTTTACTGACGTTGCAAATACGTATCTTATCATACATCCTTATGTCAGTATGAATATTTGAAAAACAAAAATGCAGTTTTAAATTAGCCTAACAAAACGCGATATTTCAATGTATGTTAATGTAAACACAAATGTTCATGTTTATAGTAAATGAATTTAAAGTTTTTTTATTTAGGTTATTACTGGATATACATCGCACAAAAATATGCAATCCCATTTCATACAATTGAACTTCAAACTTTAAATCTGTTTCCATATATAATCATCATATGTAATTCCATTATTTAATTTTTTTACTTTTAATTCATTTCGTTTTATTGTAACATTAATACTACATGCAAACAAAACAAAGTCTGTTATCATTGAAAAATTTAAATGTATAATACTAATATTAACAATAAAAAATAATTTAAAGTAAAAAGAATAAAATTTATAAAATAAATAAATACAAACAAAAAACAAAAAGTTGGTTTTGTAATTCCGTAGTTTTCGAAAGCACTGATAACAGTTTGGAAATCTGATACATAGTTTGAAAACAAAATATATTCAAGTGTCCTACAAATATCAAAAATAGTTGCATTTCAAATTTTAACCCCTACACCAACCCCGAAGAAGTGTGGAGCCGGTATATTGTTTGGCAAAAAATGTAACGCAGCAGAAAAAAAAATTCTTACACCCACCTTAAAGCTTACCGTTCGACTCAGAATCACTTGGAGTCCGATTTAACGATGTCACGTCCGTTCTGCTGCGGCTGGCCTGTCCAAGAAAGCTGGTACGCAAAAGTAACAGGTTCGAGAATTTTAAATAATTTGATGAAACTTGGTACATAAATAAGTTTTATGCAAGCATAAATCTATGTGCCAAATTCCATGAAGATCGGTCCATAATTGGCCATAGCTGCCAAATGAACCACTCTTTCGAAAATCACTTTAACGTGCATAAATTCTACAAAAATGTTAATATTAATTTAATATTCAACACATATAACATTTATGTAAGTATAAGTGACCCTGCGAAATTTCATTATGATCGGTAGATAATTGACAATAGCTCCCATATAATACCCAATTTCGGGAATCACCAAAAAGTGCATAAATACATGTGAATCTTAATATCGACATAATATTCTGCAATAGTATGTTTTTATTTTCCACCTAATTGGCTCCTTCCCGAATTTTGGTACACATAGGCAATGGTGTAGCGTATCATATGGTCTTGACCGACTATGCCTTCTTCTCTCGTTTTTGTTTTTTTTTTTGCATTTAATTATTTTTAAATAGTATTATATTCAAGATTTAAATATATATTTTAATAAAATGTTTATAAAAGATTTTACAGTTTCGTGTCAAAAGTAGCGATTAATTGAATTTTTTAAATTTAAATCATACAAAATTATGCATCAAATACAATAACTATAATTAGCCTATACCAAAAAAATGTAATGCGCATTTCTTATATACAAACGAAATCACAGGATAACGTAAGAACATCATGAATTCTTGTCTATATTTGTTAGTAAAAAAAAACAAGCCAATCCGACTTGGTATAACCTTAAAAAATTCTAAACAAAATTGCACAAAGAGAATTAAATTTATATAAAATTAATTGAATAGTCTGCGCTAATGTATAGAATATCACACGTATCTAATTTCACATGCAATTGAAGTATCGACCTAAATTTTTGAATGTCCATTATTATTATTATTATTATTATTATTATTATTATTATTATTATTATTATTATTATCCCACAGCTCAAACGGCTGAAGCTAGAGACCCGAAATTTGGAACGTAGGTAGGTCACCCTCCATATAGATCCACTGAGACGGGATTTTTGGAAATTCGAATGTTTAGGGTGTAAAAACTGGAAAATCCGTAACCTTATAACTCGCACAAAAGTTAAAAAGTTATCGTTATTCATTTAAAAAATAATTCTGGTACTTTTTTGAAAATCAGCCGTTTTAGTATTTAGTATTTTGGTATATTTTGGCACCATATGTATCTTTGCAATCAATAAACATACAGATAAAATTTATATCCTATTCATAACTGATCAAAAAATGAGAAATACAAATTCGGTACTTTTTAGAAATTCTAACGTTTAAGGGGTAAAATTCGTACATATTTTTGTTACTTTTTTTCATAAAACATATTTATTGAAATATTCATATGAGGATTTTAATATGATATACTACTATAATTTAGAAATTTATTGGAATGCAATTTTTGATACATTGTTTGGTGAAAAAAAGTACCAAAAAAGGGGTAAAGGCAGGAAATTACATCTTATTCAAACTTAGTAATGAATTTTTAATTACATTAAACATAGAAGCATGAAAATTAAGAAAATGTAGTCCTATGTGGATAAGAATTCACAAAATTGGAATTCGTGGTACTTAAAGTTATATGGTCCTATGAGTGAGAAATCAAGAGGAGGGACTTTTTGGTACTTTTAGTTCTTCTAATGATACTTTTTGAATTTTCTATAGTTATAAACATATAAACATGAAATTAGGAATGTGTGGTCTATAGTTAATAAGAATCCATAAGAAGGGACTTTGAGGTTCTTTTTTTTGTTATTTTAATGGTACTTTTAGAAAATTCTGTAATTATAAACTTAGAAACATGAAATTTGGGAGATGTGGTCCTTAGTTAATGAGAATTCATAAGAAGGGACTTTGTGGTACTTTTTTGTTATTTGAATGGAGCTTTTTGAATTTTCTAAAATTATGAACCTAAAACATGAAATTAGGGGTAAGTGGTAAAAAGTGAATGAGAATCATTAAAACAGGGAACTTTGTGTTTTTTTCTGTTCTTCTAATGGTACTTTTTGAATTTCCTGTAATATTTAAATAAGGGAAAAAATTCACGGTCTTTATGGGATTCTTTCTACTAATAGTACTTTTTGATTTTTTTATAATTATGAACCTAGAAAGATGAAATTAATTATATGTAGTCTTAAATGAATGTGAATCCATAAGAAGATGTTTTATGGTACCTTTTTGTTTTGATGGTACTTTCCTTTAATTTTCTATCATTTTTAATTTAGATACATGCACCTAAGTTAATGAAAATTCATTAGGGAACATTGTGGTACTTTTTCGTTCGTATGATGGTTTATTATATTTTTAAAGAATTTCGAAGTCATAGATTCCATGTCAAAACGGATTCCAAGTCATGTTGAAGCATCCTTTACTGTAGAAGAATTTTTTATAAAGAAAATAATTATAATTTATATTATTCAATAAATCCGCGCAACGCCAGATCAATCAGCTCGTTATTATTGTTATTATTTTTTATTATTATTATTATGATTATTAGTATTATTTTGATTTATTATCATTTAGTTTAATTATTAAACATTCAAACAATTAATTTATTATTTATTGT
>MINK01188789.1:0-10591 GCA_001735545.1 Phormia regina | reverse complement strand
ACTGATGTACTCTTAAATACATCATACCTCTACATGTACTACGACCTTATAGATTTAAATGTTTTGATTCTTATTTATTCCAAGTCCTAGAAAATTAATTAAGATAAGAAAGATACTTGTAATAAGTAATAATGGGGGTGCAGCAATATACCAATCCAGACCACGAAGGGACCGACAAGAAATCAAAAGATTAGCTATAAATAGGAATAACCTCTGTATGGATCTTTAGGGATTTAATATGTTTCTCTCATTATTATCGATTAACTTCATTGCATTAGCCAGTATCAAATTTAATTGTATTGTAAACTTATTTTTACACTTGGGAACCAAAAAATATATGTTTTTAAAATGCTTCAGTCAAGGTCGAAAAACTGTCTTAGACTTGGTTCAAACGCATCACTAATGATATTGACTTTTATGGATACTACTCTATGATACAATAACGCCATTTTCAAAAAGGAATATTATTGTTTTTTACGTTTTTCGTATAGCACTAAAATTANNNTATNCAATCGATTAACCGCCATTNGNTTATCCGATTAATTTTGGTCGATTAACTGTTCNAATAATTAAAAACTGTCTATTTTCGAATAACAAATAAACCGAATAATTTGTGTTGAGCAACCGATTTAACGTAATCTAGTTTTTTGGTGTTATAATTTAATAAATTTTTAATTCAAATTTATGTCAACATCATATCTAAATTAGATAATAGACATCCAGCAAACATAAAAACAATAGATTTTTATTTCCAAAGTATTATTTCCGACTTTGCACTATTTCTGGATTCCATGTTTAGATTCTTACTTCTCTGAATATTATTATTATTATTATTATTTTTTTTTTAACAAAATGCGGCATTGAAATATTAAAATTTTACAAATTCTTGAACTTGAGACAATATTATTTCCCTTGGATCCTGCAAGGATAATAATAGCAATATATTTATGTAATTTTTATCCTTGACACAGAAAATAAGAAAAGTTATATTAAAAATACTGATTTATTAAATTTGAATAACATTTATAGTATTTTGCTATTTTCCATACATTTTGTTGTTTTCCATACATTTTGACGAGACAAATTTTCCGTTTGTCTTATAAAAACAGGGGATAAATTTTATAAATAATATTATTTATATGTCTGATATATATTACTAAAACAATTCAATTAATCGAATAATTTGGCATTGATGGGTTATTAACCGATAAACTTAAAACCTCGAATAATTATTTGTCAAATAAACCGAATAANNACAGCCGTTTTCACAAAAAATAATGTATGTTTGATAAAGGTTTACTAACTTTTTGTATGTAAATTTCCATAAGAAAAAATAGTAAACCTTTATCAAGCATACATAACCATTTTTTGAATGCGGCTGTTAGTCAACATGTGGGATAATTCTCTAAAAGAGCGAATTTGATACTCTCTGTTACATAATATGATATAAAAATCTCTTGTGGAGACGCTATGTTATGTATGTACATACATATATTGTTTTGTCCAATGTAAAAAGAAATAAAAAAATATGTGGGGAATATTATCATTCAACCAAATTCTTGTATTAAAACATCTTGTAACTTTTGACGAACTTGAAGTTTTCTTTGCTCTTTAACTTTTCTTAGATAAGGTAGTAAACTTAAGAGAAATAGCCTATCTGAATCCTGCTCATCCATATGCGAACAAATATTGTCGATGTTATTGGTTTCACAATTTTGTTCCTTAATATTAGAGTTGTCTTTTTTCATCCATTTTTCACAATTTTCATCCATTGAAATTGCATCTTCATCAAACTGGTCATCGTCTTCGTCATCGACCTCTCCATTATATTCATTATTTGGGACCTCTCTCGTACCATTAAACATTTTTAAATTATCTGATTTATCATAATGATTGGCATTTAAATAAAATGAGTTTGTAGGAGGCGGAGTTACTTGCCGTATATCTTGTAATGATCTTTCAGATTCAGCTGTTTCTAATTTAATACGTTTGTTGCTGTTGTTACTGCTGTTTGTAATGATATTTGTGCCATGATTTTGAAAGAATGATGATAGTTCGGAAAAATTAATTTGATCCACTGTTGATGACGCCAAGGAATTCTGATGCGGTTCAATTCGTTGTCCTAGTCCTTGCCAATAGAGAGACTGTTCTCTTAAGCTATGATGACGCATGACATTTTCCGCTACAGCCGCTTCCATAAACCGCATATCATTATAAAAACGCCATGTCGTGGGGGGTTCAGTTGATAAGGTATTTCGTATAAAAACTTTACGAAAATTATCACGCAAATGGCCCCATTTTATGCGACAAATATCAGCTATAGATTAGAAAGAAATTTGTAGGTAAATAATAGGTTTTTTTTAATAAATAATTAATTTTAATAAGAAACTAAATTTCCGCAATTAGATTTTAATACAAAGAAAGCAGACAGTTAAATGCATTTTATTTTCAAATAAAAATTTTGTATTTTCTATTAACGCTGCAATAATACTGGCAAATTCAATCTACATTAGACAAATCTTTATCACAATAATTTTTTGACGTTTGGCTTTATAAACATTTTTCTAATGTAGACTCAACGTAACATGGCGCCTCCACAATAGATTTTTATATCATAATATTTAACAGAGAGTTCCAAATTCAGTCTCTGAGAGAATTTCCCCACATGTAGACTAAAACATTAGTATTACCCCACATGGGTATTTTGAAAACAAGTTAAAAATAATTTTATTAAAATTGTACAAAAAAAAAATGTCGAATTTCTTAAAAGTCCTGTTGACGATTTTCTCCCCTATTTTGACGATTTTTTTTCTAAAACAAAATTCAGAACTTTAATTTTTTTCATAAAAATAAATTAATTTTTTACAAAAGTATTAACAATATTAAAGAAAAACTTTTTAAATTTGTGTATATATGTATGGTTCATTTATAAACGACGAATAGACCCTACAATTCGCCAAAACATTTAAATAGCCGAACTAGGAATCCACATATTTTTTATGAATTCATTTAAAATTAAAGTTTGTGTATTGTAGATGGTCTTAGAAGGGAGCCTAAATGCTGTTTTTTTATAACAAGGCAAGAAAAGTAATTTATTTTTGTTTAAAAGTCATATAAAATTACATACGATTTTATAATTGGTAATTTTTTTTGAAATACGAGTTTTCGTTTAATGCGAACTTGGTATAACGTGTTTAACTTTGAATTGCGTGAATTAGTATATTGGAAAGAATTTAAAAAAAAAATGATTATTTGATGAAATATTTCGCTCAGAAGTGTTCCATAATTGATAAATAATTTAATAATAATAAAAATAAAATATTTAAATAAGTATACCTAAGAGTCTATGTTATCAGACTAAAAAGGTACTACGTACTTAATTTTCTTTTTATGTATGCCACCAATAAAAAAAATGATTGTAATTAATATTAGTTTCAAATCAATTTAAACTAAATTTTTCATCATTAACATAAAAAACATAATTTTTTATATTGACGATTCGAATTTAACGATTTTTCACCACATTTATCTGGCAACAATGTCTACACGTGAGATAAATCTTATAAGATTTCATTGTTTTCACTTAGTCATAGAGTAAAGAAATTCGAATTTTTTCGCACAATTTTAATCAAATTATTGTTTAAAATGAAAAATAACCGTTAAAATAAAACAATTTTACGAAAAAACTTTTAAAATAAATCTAAGTAAATCTAATAAGATAGTTGTGTAGAGAAATTTTATCACAACAGTCTCATAATATTTCTTATAATGCTAATGTTTTAATCTACACGTGAAATAATTCTCTCAGAGAGCGAATTTTACACTCTCTGTTACATATTATGATATAAAAATCTCTTGTGAAGATGCTATGTTCAGGGGTGGAGAAAACGTAGATGAGAAGTTTTAATTTCATTTTGTCTTTCTTTAACAAAAATCTTATTTTTTTTCTCTGTTTTTATTTTATTATTAACTTTTTAAACAAAATTAATTTATTTCCATGTTTTTTTTATTAAAAAAAATTGAGAAAAGAACAATCAATTTGGCAGCTTTGACAGATTATTGCTGAGCTTTGTGTTTAAACATTTATTGCGAAATAGATTTCTTATTGGTCCACACGTAACATTTTGAAGAGAGAGATAGAATTTGACAATTGCAGACACAAAAATGTTAACGTGTGGACCATGGCAGAATAATAAAGTACAATAAAACCATAGTATAATTACAAAGTACTCGCACATCTACAAAAACAATTCCTTGTATTTTGTTAGTGTAAAACTACCGCTCACAATGTCAAANNTTTTGACATTCCACCATGTTTGTTTCAAAAAACAAAAACAATTCATATAATAAAAAGGAGGAGAAAGACGCAATAACAGAAAAGTAAGCAAACAAATGTAAACATAAACAAAAATTTGACACTTCGAATTACAAAACTCACGCCGCCATATTGATTTCAAAAATAAAAAAAAAATATCAGCTGTTTTAATGTCGTTACCTTCTTAATCTACCTTGGGCCCAACCCATAGTATAATAACAAAGTACTCGCACACCTACAAAAACAACAATTCCTTGTATTTTGTTAGTGTAAAACTACCGCGCACAATGTCAAAATGCTATGAACAGAAAATGAGAGAATAAAAGAGAGGTAGACTAAAATACTCAGGAAAAAATTTTACATGGGAATACAAAAACAATTTGACAGTAATGCGAGGTGTATCAATGAAAAAATTGTAAAACAGCTTTTCTTACGAGTATACTTTCTAATTATACTATGAATAAAACAATTTCTTGTATTTTGTTAGTGTAAAACTACTGCACACAATGTCAAAATGATATGAACAGAAAATGAGAGAATAAAAGAGAGGAAAAGTAAAATACTCACGAAAAAAATACAAAAACAATGTGACAGTACCGCGATGAATAAATTGTAAAACCGCTGTTGTTACGAGTATACTTTCTTATTATACTATGGTGTGGATTAGGGGTCAGAGACAATTGGACACTCTCTGTTGCATATTATGATATAAAAATCTCTCGTGTAGACACTATGAAATTCTTTTCATCACAATCCAACAGCAACAGCCGTATTCACAAACAAATAATGTATATTTGATAAAGGGTTACTAACTCCTTGTATGTAAATTTACATAAGATAAGGTTAGTAAAGCTTTATCAAACATACAAAACTTTATTTTTTATATTTCATTTTATAAATGCACAATTGTGAAATTATAATTCTTTTAGAAATTGTTAACCTTTTTTTTAGCTTAAAAATTTATTTATTTTTACTTTTCGGATTCAATTATTAAGAACTTCCAAGAAATTTTCAAATGTTGCAATTTTAAAGTGGTGAAAATATTATTTTTTGGAAGCTCTGAACCAATTTTGTGCTGGGAAGCGTCACATAAACAATTAACTAATTCACGCTTAACAAAATACAAGATATTGTTGTTTTTGTAAATGTCCCTTCATTAAATTAACCACTTTTGCATGGACTGCCCAAATAATTCCTATTTGACAAACAAATTAGTAATTTCAAATCCTAACAATATCTTGCTCACCTGGCAAATGAACCTCTTGACCAACTTCTTGCCACAATGCATTTATGTCGCATCGTTTTTGTCCATTGTTAGTACGTATCCATAGATTGGGTCTACGTGATACTGAGGCAATTAACAATTTTACAGTTTCTATTGGTAATTTAGCAGTGTTGGTGAAATTTGTCGCTGCCACTGCGGCAGATGATTGCACCGAAACACTTTTTTCTTGCTGATGATGTTTTAATTGATGGTGATGGTTCTGCATATCCGCATTGAAAAAAAATGTTAAGGTTTTTATTCGATGCGTATTTTGTGTCGTCGCAATGTACAAACGTCAATCCTCCACTCACTACTGACAGATTAACTAACTTACGGCAAGATCATTGAATTGACTTTGGCTAAGCCCTCGTTAGAAAGACAACATAAATCTGTTTCGCGCTCTGTTTATCTTTTTTATACACAAAAGAGCGCATTGAAGAGAATTACTTACGGGCTTTTTACTTAACATTACACATCACATACTTCCATACATATATGTATGTATGTATGTATGTATGTATGTATGTATGTATGTATGTATGTATGTATGTATGTATGTATGTATGTACGTAGAAATGCGAACAAAACTACAACAAATATGAGTACTTAATAAAAACAAAGTTTTTAACTTTTTTTCGGATACCAAGCTTCCGTTAATATTGCGATTTTTGTTTTTATTTTTTCTTTTATTAGATATTTTCTTTTTATACACATTTTCACAGTGTTACAATCAATGGGACTTCAAATTATTCTTTTTTATGTAAGAAGTTCATATAATAATAAATGAAGCACCGATTTTATAAACAATCAATACTACTAAAGCTTTCATAAATTCAATGGAATAAGCTATTGACGCTGTACGAAATACATTTTTCTTTAAATGTGCTTTAGACATGCTTATATTACAATTCTGACAATTGCATTGTATATTTTTATAATAAAATATTACTGAAGTGCATTTACAATGTATGATTTTTGTTCGAGATAAACCGTCTAAAAGCATTATTTTGTGCAGAGTCTATAAGTTACTGTATTGCATTTTTTAAGTTTTATTTTATTTAATGTAAGGAATGCTATCGCTTCCAAGTAAGCACATTTTTTTGCTGGAATATTTAAGATGAGCCAATGACACAAACTTAAATTGAACTTTTATTTTACACTCAAAAGGATTTTAGCTGTTTAAATTTTTATCATTTTTTTTTTTTTGTTGACAGTGACCGTTCTTGGAAAAAATTAAATATGTTTTCCACTTTAGACCGCTTAAAGGTGGATTTTAGAAAGTTTTTTTTTTTTTAAATGATTAATAGTTATGGATAACGGAAAAAGATTTACACATCTATGTAGCCTGTAAATAAAACCGTATTCATTGTAATTGAAACATTTAATTTATGGTTATACACATCTAATATATTTAGATTTTGATTTTATAATATCAAGTAATAAGGATAAAAACATATATATTTTAATGACTTGAATATAAGAATTAAACACTGAAAAAAAATGTAAAAATGATGATATCAATATATTCCTATATGCCTTTTCCTAGAAAACGAGCATATGTATTAAGTAAATATGAATGTATAAAAGCTAAAATTGCTATGGAATATATTTTTCTATTTATATATAGATAGATTTGATACGCATTAATTAGTTAGTTGCTATTGTTTTACGTAAATTAACATTACTACGAAAATGTCTACGTACTGCAAAGCTTTTACGTTTTCTTTTAACATGATTTTGAATCGGAAGAAACCATTTTTTAGTTCGCTTTAATCGCTGTCATCATTTGGAGGAATTTGTTATTGGACTAACAGAAGAATTTCCATGATTTAAATCGTTTGCCGTTATATTACTGCTACTATGCGCGCGTCTTTTATTATGATGATAATGTTGTTGTTGCAAAGTTGAGTTTGAACCATTTTTCTCAGAAATTGTTGAATTTGTTGCTGCTGTTGGTGTAACATTGTTTGTTAATAAAGCTGTGGTAGTCATTATGGAAATATTTTTTTGTGAAGCATTAGTATTTCTTCGTGTACCTGTACAATTTGTGACTGGTGAACCTACTGGGGTTGATATCGATGCAGGGTTGGAACCATATTCATTATCTTCATTTAAGTAAATATCCATATGATCTACAGTGTCGGCGTTAGCGAAATTATGATCTCTTCTTTCACTTTTTTTCCACAAATAATAAAATTGTACCAACTCGCGCATAGTACGAGTTCGCACCTGAATGAAATAAAAACAAAACTTTAATAATTTTTTATAGTTATGCTGGGACTTTAATAAAACTAACCTGATTTTGGCGTATTTTAAGGAAATCTTTGCCATATTTTTGTATGCCCTCTTCGAATTTGTGACATTCTTCTTCTGACCATAAACTCATGCAATCATTAAGTGGTAAAGCATTTAGGCGTTTGCGTCGTAAGGCTTCCTTAAAATCGTAACCACATTGAACCAACAAATGGAGAGCCTAGAGAACATAAATAATTATATACATACATTGTAATAATTTAAGTACTCAAACTTAAAAGTTGCATTAAATTATTATGATTATATACTTTATAATTTTAATTTAATTATACTAACAAACCAACCTGTTCATTGTCTTTAACAACAGCCTGGCTACTGTCAATATCCATGGTTGTTCCTATGTCCACTTGCAGTTTATTACCGTTCGCTAACAGCGAATTATTTTCCATATTATCTATATTACTTTCTGTTCTGACATTTTCTTTTGCAGGGTTTTCCAAATTGTTTGCTTCGCGGACATTGTCCTCGTCTTCTTCACTTTCGCCTTGTTGATTACTTTTAATATCTCGTATTTTTAATAAATATTCTTCTACCTCACGTTCACTAACTTGACTGGGTTCCCAAATTAGTTTATCTTCATTTTCATAGGGTAAAATGTCACCGTACTGTGATAAACCCACTGGTATGGTTGCTTGATAGGATGCTCCAATCATTACTTTCTTTTTATATTCCTCATCCTCTTCGATTTCCTCATCTTCATCATCGTCATCTTCAACACCATATAAAGTTTCTAGGGGAATATCTGTTTTTTTTTTTTTTATTTTAATATTTCTAGGGGAATATCTGTTTTTTTTATGATAAAATTTAAATGGTTTAGACATTAGAGCGGGTCGGTCTCCACACAAAAAAAAAAAAAAAAAAANNAAAAAAAAAAAAAAAAAAAAAAAAAAAAAAAATCGCATTGTACAATCGGACTTAAAATGGCGATGCTATATTAAAAAATAAAAGGGCGGTATTTTCGGGAGTGGTAAAGAAATAATTTTTGCATTTCTGGAAACCTCATTAACCATACATTTTTCGACCGGCCCTATAAGATATTCTAATGTTAACCCTTGACAGTGTTTTTGTATCAACTATGGAAACAATTTTGCTAATTTTAAGAATTATTATTATTTTACTTTTAATTTATTTATACGAGCTGAATGACCCTGCGTTGATTGGAACCTAAATGGTTAACAAAAATATTTGTTAAACGTAAAAACAAATATGCCCAGTTATCACTGTTCTGCGTAGAGCTACTTCCAATTTTATTAATTGATATAAATATTTAACTTGTAAATTATCAAGGAAAATATTGGGAATCAATTTTTTCCTACTATTTAATTCATAAGTATATTTGTCTCCAAAAATGTTGCAAAAACAAATTATATAGTTAACGAAGGAAACATTTAAAAAAACTAATTCTTTTCATATTAATATGTACGCACCTTTACTATTGCCAGCAATAGTATCGTTAACTACGACTACATTATCGAATGTTCCTTCTGGATATAAATCGAGTAAATGAGATCGACGAACTTTATGAATTTCACCATGTTTAATGACAACATTATCAACTACTTCACCCTTTCGTTCTTCACCTAACAGTGGAGATGATTGAATTTTGGGCGGTGATAATGTACTGCTGGTGACTGCCACATCGTCATAATCATTTACCTTATGTTCATCCGGTAAATCTTTTTCATCTCCACTCTCTGTTTCAATAAATTCTATGTTTGTTTTGACATGCTTCGGAGAAATACAAGTGTCAGTGTCAATATCATCAATCTTTTCATCATACAAATCCAATTTTTGTTTGGATTTATATTTTTTCTTCTGAGTTTTTTCAGGTTTTTTCGATTTTTTTCGTATAGGTTCTGAAAAGTTTGTTGTCGAGGTTTCAGTGTGCGGTTGCATAGCACTGTATTTAGCTAATAATTCTTCCAAAGGCATTTCACTTTCTTCCTTTAACGTGTTAATTTCCTCATCAGGGTCTTGTGATTCAAGAGCAGCCAAAGCTTCTTCTTCATTTAAAGTTTGTTCATCATCAAAATCATTGACCATCATCTCAATAGTGGGTTCAAAGGTGGCGTCATTAGCACTGGTGGTCTGGGAAGTGGAGGACGACGATGATGGTGACTGTGGATCACTAATTGCTTCATGTAAATTAATCATTGGTGAAGAAACACCTCGTCTCTCACGACCAACCGACAAAGGCGATGATTTTATCAAAATGTCTACGCTATCAATCGTCTTTACAGTATTGTTGACGATAGTCTCCTTCCCACCATTATCATTTGGTTCACATGTTATTGTGGTACTTGTTTGAAAGTGATCAGAATTATTTTTTATACTTCCACTACTCACATTCTCACTTGTATCGCCAGTGGACGTTTTAAGGGGATTTGGATCTGAAGACATTTTTTAATAGCGTCAATACAAATTTATTGAAAACATTCCAAAATTTACACAAAAATTTAACATATTCCTTACAAGAAATTCGTAGTCAGTTTAAATTGATAATTTTGACGCCGTCATGTTGTTTTTCATTCTGAGTTGCATTTTACAGTATAAAGTATACATTTTCGTTTTTAGAGTTGCCGCATTATACTTCACTTAGTCGTCTTCACGTAACATACATAGTATAATTAGAAAGTATACTCGTAAGAACAGCTGTTTTACAATTTTTTCATTGATACATCTCGCCTTACTGTCAAATT
>MINK01188788.1:0-13877 GCA_001735545.1 Phormia regina | reverse complement strand
TGTTATTGTTTCCCATATATTTTGTCGAACGAATTTTTCGATCGACATCATGGGACAGGTTGTTAATATTTATATATTTAAGATATTTATGAGCGTTAAACTCAATTATTATTTAAAACTACTTTCGTAAAAAAAACGAGAGAAGAAAGTAAAGTCGGTCAAGACCGACCATACGACCTACACCATTGCCTTTATATACCAAAATTCAGGAAGGAGCCAATTATGGACCTATACTTGTATTAAGTGGAAAATAAAAACATACTTTTGCAGAATATTACGTCGATAATAAGATTCACATGTATTTATGCTCTTTATGTCAATTATGGACTGATCTTCATGAATTTTTTCACTGTCATTTATACTTGTAAAAATGTTATTTGTGTCGAAAATAATGTTAATACTAACATTTTTATGGGATTTATGCACGTTAAAGTGATTTTCGAAAGAGTGGTTCATATGGGAGGTATGGAAAATTATTAATCGATCTTGATGACATTTGGCACATAGATTTATGCTAACATAAAACTTATTTATGTTAAATTAAAATATTTAAATTTTTAAGGTATGTTTGAGTGTTAAAACTCTATTCCGAGAGAACATTTGTATGGGGGCTAGTTGAAATAATGGGCCGATCAATAGGCTTAGTCCTTGTGCCAAAGAGACGGATGGACATCGTTAAATCGACTTTATACTTTAAGGTGGGTGTAGGAAAATTTTTTCTCGGCACAAACACATAATACCGCAACCACCTATGGTGGTGTAGGGTATAAAAACTTGGATAAGCATTTAAAATATTTCCCCCATCTTATTTAATGTTGTGATTTATAGGCCTATTAGAGAAGTAAATACTCGACTCTTTGTTTGAGAGAAATATTCTAGATTCATAATTTTTAATCTCTAATAAGAAACTGAATAAAGTTTTTATAATAATATTTTTTTTCCAATTCAACTCATCAGTGTATATCGCAATTAATCTTGAGATTATTTAAATATGTGTATGTGTAAGTAGATATTTTAATTTATTGTCTTTGATTTATGAGTTTTCATTTATTGTACTTTAGTTAAAGATGGGGTCATTCCAAACAAAAGCCAAATAATACATTTTTGTATTCTACTTGTACTTAATTAAAACAAATAAACTAGAAAAACTGAAAAAGAAAATAATTCTCATTGTTTAATTCATCTAAAATATAAATCGGAAATGCATAATTAAAATACATTCACATAAAGTGATGGATATATACGTGTATATTAAACAAATACATACAAAACTGATGAATCTGAAAATAATATTAAAAACTTTTAAAAGCGAATAAACACATACATATATATATGAATACGTATAAATATTTGTATAAGAAAAAAATCGGACTAAAAATTATTTTAGAATAATAGGAAAACTTATTATAAGTATATTATATATCTGACTTTAAGTCTTAAAATATTTCTTTTGAATATTAAAAATATATAAGTCCTTTGTGGTTATTAATTTTATATTGTTTTATAAGCTAATTTCAGTAGAAACCCTACGAGAGATATAACAATTAAGTTAAAAATTTCACAGATCTAAAATTGTTTTTAAATTTTAATATCCAAAATATTTTTAACTTTATCTTTAAGCATAATTATAGATTTTAGAAGACCTTTTCAGATCTTCTTTATATATTAACAAATACATGCGTGTTTACATTTGTCGTTGTGTTTGTGTTGTATGTATGTAGTGAGGTCGCATGCCAAACCCACATGAAATCACATAAAAACAGGAAATGACATAAAAATCTTTTGCAATTATGTGAAGATGGTTTATTGCCATAGCAACATTATGGTTCATTTTTTTTGTGGTCGTGTATTTGTTCGTTTATACTTGTATTTATTCTATGTTTATGTGGTGTTGTTTTAAGTACATAAAATCCATACATATATGTATATATAAGTTAATGTTTATTTAAAAAAAAAAAAGTTCATCATCACTTATTTTGACGATGATCAAAATTATAATGTTGATGACGACTGAATGACTGACTAACATTTGATGATGGTGGTCATGGGGGAGGTGGTCATCAGTGTTCACATATAAAACAAATTGTAAAAGCAAGTGAATATAAAACACACATACATATGTATATATAATGACTGTTTTGTTTTCACAATCACACATGATTAACTGTGTGAGTGTTTGTGTCGGTGTTATTAAAGTTTAATATTCTGTTAAATTGTAAATTTTATGATTTCATCAACACCATCATGTTTTTAACAAATAGCTTATGTGATGATTTTAATTTATTTTTATTATACATACATTTCAAAATTAGATAAAAGGGAGCAATGATAAGTAAGTATGTATTTGGTTAAAATAGAATCATAAATTTAAATAATGAAATTTCTTTTTAAGTACAATTTATTTTACAATTATTAATACAAAATGATATTTATTGTATAAAACATTCCTGTGGCTAACTATACTATACTATAGACTATACTAATATAGCTAACTATACTATAGAAAGATTCAAATATCATTATCCTTAGAAAAGCTTGTAATATATCTTTTCTTTGTTGCCAATTTTTATAACCAACATCAAATTTAAAGAAAGCCGAGGGGCTTTCTTTAAATTTGGAAGCGTATTAAGCGAGATATCAAGGTTTAAAGATTTTCATAAAATATCGATTTTTGGTGAGAAATATAGGTGATCACAAATAAAGGCTATTTTTCCATTTGGAAGCGTATTAAGCGAGATATCAAGGTTTAAAGATTTTCATACAAAATATCGGTTTTAGTTGAGAAATATAGGTGATCACAAACAAGCTCTTTTCCATTTATGGAAGCGTATTAAACGAAATTTCGAGGTTTTAAATTTTCATAAAAAAATATCCGATTTTTAGGTTGAGAAATATAGGTGATCACATAATAGCGGCTTATTTTCCATTTGGGAAGCGTATTTGAGCAAGAGGTTTAAAAATTTTTCATACAAATATCGATTTATTGGTGAGAATATAGAGTGATCACAAAATAAGGCTCTTTTCCATTTGGAAGCGTATTAAACGAGAATATCGAAGTTAAAGATTTTATATACAAATATCCGATTTTTATGAGAAAATACAGCGATTGATCCACAACTAAGGCTATTTTCCATTTGAAGCATATTAAGCGGGTATCAAGGTTTTTTTAAATTTTCATAAAAAATACGAATTTTTGGTTTTGAGAAATCGTGATCACAATAATTGCCTCTTTTTCCATTTTATAAGCGTTTAAAGCGGGATATCAGCTTTTAAAGATTTTCATACAAAATATCGGTTTAGTATGAGGAAATATAGGTGATCACAAATAAAGGCTATTTTCCATTTGGAAGCGTATTAGAAGACTATCGAGGTTTTTAAAGATTTTCATACAAAATATCGATTTTTTATGAGAAATATAGGTGATCACAAATAAAGCTCTTTTTCCATTTGGATGCATATTAAGCGAGATATTGAGGTTTAAAGATTTTCATACAAAATATCGATTTTTGATGAGAAATATAGGTGATCACAAATAAAGGCTCTTTTTCCATTTGGATGCATATTAAGCAAGATATCGAGGTTTAAAGATTTTCATACAAAATATCGATTTTAGTGAGAAATATAGGTGATCACAAATAAAGCTCTTTTTCCATTTGGATGCATATTAAGCGAGATATCAAGGTTTAAAGATTTTCATACAAATATCGATTTTTAGTGAGAAAATATAGGTGATCACAAATAAACGCTCTTTTTCCATTTGGATGCATATTAAGCGAGATATCAAGGTTTAAAGATTTTCATACAAAATATCGATTTTTATGAGAAATAGGTGATCACAAATAAAGCTCTTTTTCCATTTGGATGCATATTAAGCGAGATATCAAGGTTTAAAGATTTTCATACAAAATATCGATTTTTAGTGAGAAATATAGGTGATCACAAATAAAGCTCTTTTTCCATTTGGATGCATATTAAGCGAGATATCAAGGTTTAAAGATTTTCATACAAAATATCGATTTTGAGAAATATAGGTGATCACAAATAAAGCTCTTTTTCCATTTGGATGCATATTAAGCGAAATATCAAGGATTAAAGATTTTCATACAAAATATCGATTTTTGTGAGAAATATAGGTGATCACAAATAAAGCTCTTTTTCCATTTGGATGCATATTAAGCGAAATATCAAGGTTTAAAGATTTTCATACAAATATCGATTTTTAATGAGAAATATAGGTGATCACAAATAAAGCTCTTTTTCCATTTGGATGCATATTAAGCGAGATATGTCAGGTTTTAAAGATTTTCATACAAATATCGATTTTTAGTGAGAAATATAGGATCACAAATAAAGGCTCTTTTTCCATTTGGATGCGTTTTAAGCGAGATATTGAGGGTTTAAAGATTTTCATACAAAATATCGATTTTTAGTGAGAATATAGGTGATCACAAATAAAGCTCTTTTTCCATTTGGATGCATATTAAGCAAGATATCGAGGTTTAAAGATTTCCATACAAAATATCGATTTTTTATGAGAAATATAGGTGATCACAAATAAAGGCTCTTTTTCCATTTGGATGCATATTAAGCAAGATATCGAGGTTTAAAGATTTCCATACAAAATATCGATTTTTTATGAGAAATATAGGTGATCACAAATAAAGGCTCTTTTTCCATTTGGATGCATATTAAGCGAGATATCAAGGTTTAAAGATTTTCATACAAAATATCGATTTTTGTGAGAAATATAGGTGATCACAAATAAAGCTCTTTTTCCATTTGGATGCATATTAAGCGAAATATTGAGGTTTAAAGATTTCCATACAAAATATCGATTTTTAGTGAGAAATATGGGTGATCACAAATAAAAGCTCTTTTTCCATTTGGATGCATATTAAGCGAGATAATGAGGTTTAAAGATTTCCATTCAAAATATCGATTTTGTGAGAAATATAGGTGATCACAAATAAACGCTCTTTTTCCATTTGGATGCATATTAAGCGAGATATTGAAGATTTAAGATTTTCATACAAAATATCGATTTTTAGTGAGAAATATGGGTGATCACAAATAAAGCTCTTTTTCCATTTGGATGCATATTAAGCGAAATATCAAGGTTTAAAGATTTTCATACAAAATATCGATTTTTAGTGAGAAATATGGGTGATCACAAATGCTCTTTTTCCATTTGGATGCATATTAAGCGAGATAATGAGGTTTAAGATTTTCATACAAATATCGATTTTTAGTGAGAAATATAGGTGATCACAAATAAAGCTCTTTTTCCATTTGGATGCATATTAAGCGAAATATCAAGGATTAAAGATTTTCATACAAAATATCGATTTTTATGAGAAATATAGGTGATCACAAATAAAGCTCTTTTTCCATTTGGATGCATATTAAGCGAAGTTAATGAGGTTTAAAGATTTTCATACAAAATATCGATTTTTAGTGAGAAAATAGGTGATCACAAATAAAGGTCTTTTTCCATTTGGATGCATATTAAGCGAGATATCGAGGTTTAAAGATTTTCATACAAAATATCGATTTTGTGAGAAATATAGGTGATCACAAATAAAGCTCTTTTTCCATTTGGATGCATATTAAGCGAGATATAGAGGTTTAAAGATTTTCATACAAAATATCGATTTTTGTGAGAAATATAGGTGATCACAAATAAAGCTCTTTTTCCATTTGGATGCATATTAAGCGAGATATCGAGGTTTAAAGATTTTCATACAAAATATCGATTTTTAGTGAGAAATATAGGTGATCACAAATAAAGCTCTTTTTCCATTTGGATGCATATTAAGCGAAGTATCGAGGTTTAAAGATTTTCATACAAAATATCGATTTTATGAGAAATATAGGTGATCACAAATAAAGCTCTTTTTCCATTTGGATGCATATTAAGCGAGTATAACAGGTTTAAAGATTTTCATACAAAATATCGATTTTTGTGAGAAATATAGGTGATCACAAATAAAGCTCTTTTTCCATTTGGATGCATATTAAGCGAGATATAAAGGTTTAAAGATTTTCATACAAAATATCGATTTTTTCAGAAATATATGTGATCACAAATAAAGCTCCTTTTTCCATTTGGATGCATATTAAGCGAGTTATTGAAGATTTAAAGATATTCATACAAAATATCGATTTTTTGAGAAAAAGGTGATCACAAATAAAGCTCTTTTTCCATTTGGATGCATATTAAGCGAAATATAAGGTTTAAAGATTTTCATACAAAATATCGATTTTTAGTGAGAAATATAGGTGATCACAAATAAAGCTCTTTTTCCATTTGGATGCATATTAAGCGAGAAAATCAAGGATTAAAGATTTTCATACAAAATATCGATTTTTAATGAGAAATATAGGTGATCACAAATAAAGCTCTTTTTCCATTTGGATGCATATTAAGCAAGATATCAAGGTTTAAAGATTTTCATACAAAATATCGATTTTTGAGAAATATAGGTGATCACAAATAAAGCTCTTTTTCCATTTGGATGCATATTAAGCGAGTATATCAGGTTTAAAGATTTTCATACAAAATATCGGTTTTTATGAGAAATATAGGTGATCACAAATAAATGCTCTTTTTCCATTTGGATGCATATTAAGCGAGATATCAAGGTTTAAAGATTTTCATACAAAATATCGATTTTTATGAGAAATATAGGTGATCACAAATAAAGCTCTTTTTCCATTTGGATGCATATTAAGCGAAGATAATGAGGTTTAAAGATTTTCATACAAAATATCGATTTTTAGTGAGAAAATAGGTGATCACAAATAAAGGTCTTTTTCCATTTGGATGCATATTAAGCGAGATATCGAGGTTTAAAGATTTTCATACAAAATATCGATTTTGTGAGAAATATAGGTGATCACAAATAAAGCTCTTTTTCCATTTGGATGCATATTAAGCGAAGATATCGAGGTTAAAGATTTTCATACAAAATATCGATTTTTAGAGAAATATAGGTGATCACAAATAAAGCTCTTTTTCCATTTGGATGCATATTAAGCGAGATATCGAGGAAAGATTTTCATACAAAATATCGATTTTTAGTGAGAAATATAGGTGATCACAAATAAAGCTCTTTTTCCATTTGGATGCATATTAAGCGAAGTATCGAGGTTTAAAGATTTTCATACAAAATATCGATTTTATGAGAAATATAGGTGATCACAAATAAAGCTCTTTTTCCATTTGGATGCATATTAAGCGAGTATATCAGGTTTAAAGATTTTCATACAAAATATCGATTTTTGTGAGAAATATAGGTGATCACAAATAAAAGCTCTTTTTCCATTTGGATGCATATTAAGCGAGATATAAAGGTTTAAAGATTTTCATACAAAATATCGATTTTTTCAGAAATATATGTGATCACAAATAAAGCTCCTTTTTCCATTTGGATGCATATTAAGCGAGTTATTGAAGATTTAAAGATTTTCATACAAAATATCGATTTTTTAGAAATAAGGTGATCACAAATAAAGCTCTTTTTCCATTTGGATGCATATTAAGCGAAATATAAGGATTAAAGATTTTCATACAAAATATCGATTTTTAGTGAGAAATATAGGTGATCACAAATAAAGCTCTTTTTCCATTTGGATGCATATTAAGCGAGAAAATCAAGGATTAAAGATTTTCATACAAAATATCGATTTTTAATGAGAAATATAGGTGATCACAAATAAAGCTCTTTTTCCATTTGGATGCATATTAAGCAGAGATATCGAGGTTTAAAGATTTTCATACAAAATATCGATTTTTGAGAAATATAGGTGATCACAAATAAAGCTCTTTTTCCATTTGGATGCATATTAAGCGAGATATCAGGTTTAAAGATTTTCATACAAAATATCGATTTTTTATGAGAAATATAGGTGATCACAAATAAAGGCTCTTTTTCCATTTGGATGCATATTAAGCAAGATATCGAGGTTTAAAGATTTCCATACAAAATATCGATTTTTTATGAGAAATATAGGTGATCACAAATAAAGGCTCTTTTTCCATTTGGATGCATATTAAGCAAGATATCGAGGTTTAAAGATTTCCATACAAAATATCGATTTTTTGAGAAATATAGGTGATCACAAATAAAGCTCCTTTTTCCATTTGGATGCATATTAAGCGAGATATAAGGTTTAAAGATTTTCATACAAAATATCGATTTTTAGTGAGAAATATAGGTGATCACAAATAAAGCTCTTTTTCCATTTGGATGCATATTAAGCGAAGTATCAAGGTTTAAAGATTTTCATACAAAATATCGATTTTTAGTGAGAAAATAGGTGATCACAAATAAAGGCTCTTTTTCCATTTGGATGCATATTAAGCGAGTATATCAGGTTTAAAGATTTTCATACAAAATATCGATTTTTAGTGAGAAATATAGGTGATCACAAATAAACGCTCTTTTTCCATTTGGATGCATATTAAGCAAGATATCAAGGTTTAAAGATTTTCATACAAAATATCGATTTTTAGTGAGAAATATAGGTGATCACAAATACGCTCTTTTTCCATTTGGATGCATATTAAGCAAGATATAAGGTTTAAAGATTTTCATACAAAATATCGATTTTTATGAGAAATATAGGTGATCACAAATAAAGCTCTTTTTCCATTTGGATGCATATTAAGCGAGATATCAGGTTTAAAGATTTTCATACAAAATATCGATTTTTATGAGAAATATAGGTGATCACAAATTAAGGCTCTTTTTCCATTTGGATGCATATTAAGCGAGATATCAAGGTTTAAAGATTTTCATACAAAATATCGATTTTTAGTGAGAAATATGGGTGATCACAAATAAAGCTCTTTTTCCATTTGGATGCATATTAAGCGAGTATNNAGGTTTAAAGATTTTCATACAAAATATCGATTTTTNGTGAGAAATATGGGTGATCACAAATAAATGCTCTTTTTCCATTTGGATGCATATTAAGCNAGAATATTNAGGTTTAAAGATTTTCATACAAAATATCGATTTTNGTGAGAAATATAGGTGATCACAAATAAATGCGTCTTTTTCCATTTGGATGCATATTAAGCNAGATATNAGGTTTAAAGATTTTCATACAAAATATCGATTTTTAGTGAGAAATATNGTGATCACAAATAAAGCTCTTTTTCCATTTGGATGCATATTAAGCGAGATATNAGGTTTAAAGATTTTCATACAAAATATCGATTTTTAGTGAGAAATNTAGGTGATCACAAATAAAGCTCTTTTTCCATTTGGATGCATATTAAGCGAGATATGAGGTTTAAAGATTTTCATACAAAATATCGATTTTTAGTGAGAAATATANGTGATCACAAATCAAAGCCTTTTTCCATTTGGATGCATATTAAGCGAGATAATGAGGTTTAAAGATTTTCATACAAAATATCGATTTTTAGTGAGAAATATAGGTGATCACAAATAAAGCCTTTTTCCATTTGGATGCATATTAAGCGAGATATGAGGTTTAAAGATTTTCATACAAAATATCGATTTTTAGTGAGAAATAGAAGTGATCACAAATAAAAGCCTTTTTCCATTTGAATGCATATTAAGCGAGAAATCAAGGTTTAAAGATTTTCATACAAAATATCGATTTTTAGTGAGAAATAAGGTGATCACAAATAAAGCTCTTTTTCCATTTGGATGCATATTAAGCGAGATGAGGTTAAGATTGTCAAATATATTAAAGCATTTATCACAAAATATCGATTTTTAGTGAGAAATATAGGTGATCACAAATAAAGCTCTTTTTCCATTTGGATGCATATTAAGCGAGATATGAGGTTTAAAGATTTTCATACAAAATATCGATTTTTAGTGAGAATATAGGTGATCACAAATGAAAGCTCTTTTTCCATTTGGATGCATATTAAGCGAGATATAGGGTTAAAGATTTTCATACAAAATATCGATTTTTAGTGGAAAATATAGGTGATCACAAATAAACGCTCTTTTTCCATTTGGATGCATATTAAGCGAGATATCAGGTTTAAAGATTTTCATACAAAATATCGATTTTTGTGAGAAATATAGGTGATCACAAATAAATGCTCTTTTTCCATTTGGATGCATATTAAGCGAGATATTAAGGTTTAAAGATTTTCATACAAAATATCGATTTTTAGTGAGAAATATAGGTGATCACAAATAAAGCCTTTTTCCATTTGGATGCATATTAAGCGAGATATCAGGTTTAAAGATTTTCATACAAAATATCGATTTTTAGTGAGAATATAAGTGATCACAAATAAAGCTCTTTTTCCATTTGGATGCATATTAAGCGAGATAATGAGGTTTAAAGATTTTCATACAAAATATCGATTTTTAGTGAGAAATATAAGTGATCACAAATAAAGTCCTTTTTCCATTTGGATGCATATTAAGCGAGATATAGGTTTAAAGATTTTCATACAAAATATCGATTTTAGTGAGAAATATAGGTGATCACAAATAAAGCTCTTTTTCCATTTGGATGCATATTAAGCGAGATATTGAGGATTTAAAGATTTTCATACAAAATATCGATTTTTAGTGAGAAATATAGTGTGATCACAAATAAAGCCCTTTTTCCATTTGGATGCATATTAAGCGAGATATTAGGTTTAAAGATTTTCATACAAAATATCGATTTTTAGTGAGAAATATGGTGATCACAAATAAAGCCTTTTTCCATTTGGATGCATATTAAGCGAGATAAGGGTTTAAAGATTTTCATACAAAATATCGATTTTATTGAGAAATATAGGTGATCACAAATAAACGTCCTTTTTCCATTTGGATGCATATTAAGCAAGATATTGAGGTTTAAAGATTTTCATACAAAATATCGATTTTATGAGAAATATAGGTGATCACAAATAAAGCCCTTTTCCATTTGGATGCATATTAAGCGAGATATCGAGGTTTAAAGATTTTCATACAAAATATCGATTTTTAGTGAGAAATAAGGTGATCACAAATAAAGCTCTTTTTCCATTTGGATGCATATTAAGCGAGTATAAGGATTAAAGATTTTCATACAAAATATCGATTTTTATGAGAAATAAAGTGATCACAAATAAAGCTCTTTTTCCATTTGGATGCATATTAAGCGAGATATAAGGTTTAAGATTTTCATACAAAATATCGATTTTTTGTGAGAAATATAGGTGATCACAAATAAAGCTCTTTTTCCATTTGGATGCATATTAAGCGAGATATTAAGGATTAAAGATTTTCATACAAAATATCAATTTTTTCAAGAAATATATGTGATCACAAATAAAGCTCCTTTTTCCATTTGGATGCATATTAAGCGAGTATAAGGGTTTAAAGATTTTCATACAAAATATCGATTTTTGTTGAGAAATATAGGTGATCACAAATAAACCTTTTTCCATTTGGATGCATATTAAGCAAGTTATAAGGGTTTAAAGATTTTCATACAAAATATCGATTTTTATGAGAAATATAGGTGATCACAAATAAAGCCTTTTTCCATTTGGATGCATATTAAGCGAGTTAATTTTAAAGATTTTCATACAAAATATCGATTTTGTGAGAAATATAGGTGATCACAAATAAAGCCTTTTTCCATTTGGATGCATATTAAGCGAGATATAAGGGTTTAAAGATTTTCATACAAAATATCGATTTTAATGAGAAATATAGGTGATCACAAATAATAGCTCTTTTTCCATTTGGATGCATATTAAGCGAGTATAAAGGATTAAAGATTTTCATACAAAATATCGATTTTTATGAGAAATATAGGTGATCACAAATAAAGCCTTTTTCCATTTGGATGCATATTAAGCGAGATATCAAGGTTTAAAGATTTTCATACAAAATTCGATTTTTGTGAGAAATATGGTGATCACAAATAAAGCTTTTTTCCATTTGGATGCATATTAAGCGAGTTATAAGGTTTAAAGATTTTCATACAAAATATCGATTTTTATGAGAAATATAGGTGATCACAAATAAAGCTCTTTTTCCATTTGGATGCATATTAAGCGAGATAAGGGTTTAAAGATTTTCATACAAAATATCGATTTTTTGAGAAATATAGGTGATCACAAATAAACGTCCTTTTTCCATTTGGATGAAATTATGCAAGATATTGAGGTCTAAAGATTTTCATCTAAAATATCGATTTTTATGAGAAATATAGGTGATCACAAATAAAGCTCTTTTCCATTTGAGAGCATATTAAGCGAGATATCAAGGATTAAAGATTTTCATACAAAATATCGATTTTTGTGAGAAATATGGTGATCACAAATAAAGCCTTTTTCCATTTGGATGCATATTAAGCGAGATATAAGGTTTAAAGATTTTCATACAAAATATCGATTTTTTGAGAAATATAGGTGATCACAAATAAAAGCCCTTTTTCCATTTGGATGCGTTTTAAGCGAGATATAAGGATTTAAGATTTCCATACAAAATATCGATTTTTATTGAGAAATATAGGTGATCACAAATAAAAGCCCTTTTTCCATTTGGATGCGTTTTAAGCAAGATATCAAGGATTAAAGATTTCCATACAAAATATCGATTTTTGTGAGAAATATAGGTGATCACAAATAAAGCCCTTTTTCCATTTGGATGCATATTAAGCAAGATATAAGGTTTAAAGATTTTCATACAAAATATCGATTTTAAGTGAGAAATATAGGTGATCACAAATAAAGCCTTTTTCCATTTGGATGCATATTAAGCGAGATATTTAAGGTTTAAAGATTTTCATACAAAATATCGATTTTTAGAGAAATATAGGTGATCACAAATAGACTCTTTTTCCATTTGGATGCATATTAAGCGAGATATAGAGGTTTAAAGATTTTCATACAAAATATCGATTTTTAGTGAGAAATTAGGTGATCACAAATAAAGCTCTTTTTCCATTTGGATGCATATTAAGCGAGTTATAGGGTTTAAAGATTTTCATACAAAATATCGATTTTTATGAGAAATATGGTGATCACAAATAAAGCTCTTTTTCCATTTGGATGCATATTAAGCGAGATATAGGTTTAAGATTTTCATACAAAATATCGATTTTTATGAGAAATATGGTGATCACAAATAAAGCCTTTTTCCATTTGGATGCATATTAAGCGAGATAAGGGTTTAAAGATTTTCATACAAAATATCGATTTTTATGTGAGAAATACAGGTGATCACAAATAAAGCCTTTTTCCATTTGGATGCATATTAAGCGAGAATAGGATTAAAGATTTTCATACAAAATATCGATTTTTTCAAAAAAATATGGTGATCACAAATAAAGCTCTTTTTCCATTTGGATGCATATTAAGCGAGATATCGAGGTTTAAAGATTTTCATACAAAATATCGATTTTTGTGAGAAATATGGTGATCACAAATAAAGCTCTTTTCCATTTGGATGCATATTAAGCGAGATATTAAAGATTTTCATACAAAATATCGATTTTTATGAGAAATAGGTGATCACAAATAAAGCTCTTTTTCCATTTGGATGCATATTAAGCGAGATAAAGGTTTAAAGATTTTCATACAAAATATCGATTTTTATGAGAAATATAGGTGATCACAAATAAAGCTCTTTTTCCATTTGGATGCATATTAAGCATAGAGGTTTAAAGATTTTCATACAAAATATCGATTTTTATGAGAAATATGTGATCACAAATAAAGCTCTTTTTTACATTTGGTTGCATATTAAGCAAGATATCGAGATTTAAAGATTTTCATACAAAATATCGATTTTACTGAGAAATACAGGTGATAACAAATGCTCTTTTTCCATTTGGATGCATATTAAGCGAGAAATCAAGGATTTAAGATTTTCATACAAAATATCGATTTTATG
>MINK01188781.1:0-10396 GCA_001735545.1 Phormia regina | reverse complement strand
AGACAGACAGACAGACAGACAGACAGACAGACAGACAGACAGACAGACAGACAGACAGCCATACCAATAGACAAACGTTGAGAACGACAACGACTAATTGAATAAAAGGATGAAAATTAGAAAATAATGTTGACATTATAAACTACTCATTAAATCGTTACATCAACGCTAACAAAAACAACAACAACAGCAATATTAGCAACAAAAGCACAGCAAAACATAAAGGAAACGGAAATGACAACTGAAACACTTAACAACGGAAATATACTTATACAACGAATGAATTACAACAAACATTCAAACCAAAATAATAACAACAACCACCTCAATCATGAAAATGAATTTAATAAAAATTGTCGTTGTTTGTAGACAAAACAAAAAAAAAACGAAATAACAAAACCTGAGTAACAAACAACAAAAACATACAATTAACATCACTCTTACATAAAGACAGACAGACAGACATACATACAATCTGACATAAAGTAACAAAGTAGAAAAACATGTTTGGACTTGAATTCTAAATTTGATTTTCATATAAAGAATGAAAATAAAATAAAACTGTCAAAATATAAGACATACAGACAAATAAACTTCAAGCTCAAAATCATATATATGATATATACATACATATGTATGTATTTATGTAGCTTACTCTAGTCTCTATAAAACCTTTTCTTAAATTATTGTCAACATTCTCTTAAATTATATTCTTATGTTACATGTGAGCATAAATACTTAAAAGGTTAGCATTAGTAGAAGAAGAACCAAAAGAAGAAGAAAAAAATATTATAAAGAGAATTAGAAAAATATATTTATTACCCGAAGTATTACGTGACAATAATTTTAAAATGATAAAGAGAAAGAGGGAGAGAGGGAGAGAGAGATCATACTAAAAGAATAAAAGCAACTGTTGCTGGAAAAATATTATGAAAGTAAGATTTTTTTTTTAAAGAAAAACAGAAAAAAATGTTTAAAATTTGAACTGAACTAGAACTGAANTAGANCTGAACTNGAACNGAACTAGANCTGAACTNGAACTNAACTAGAACTNAANNAGAANTGAACNAGAACTNANNTNNAACTAAACAAGAACTTAATTAGAAGTGAACTAGAACTGAACTGCAACTGAATAAGAACTGAACCAAGAGTACATATCTAGATATGTATGGAGAGAGGAAAACGTCATGGAAATGTCACAACTGCAAACCTCGCAGACGATCACCAAATACACTGTATCAAGCAGTGGATTTTGATGATAGCAACAATTAAAAAAAAGCAAGAACAGATGATGATGAAGAGAATTCAAAAAGAGAACAGATAAAAAAAATCAAAGAGTCAATGTCACAACCTCGGTCAATACTAAGATAACAGGGCAAGTAAAAGACCTACACGAGAGAGATAAAAAGAGGGACTGAAATGATATTCGCTTTACAAGGTCAATTACAAATGAAATCATTGACAAGAAAACCCACATAAAAACAATTACTACAACAAATAAAACAATTCAAAACTCACATTTACATTGATTATATCAACGAGAAAGAAGTATATAAATTTTTAAAAATGTTAAACCCGAGAAAAGGTGCTGGATTCGATGGTATACGTGTAAAGGATCTTAAAATAAACGCTGGTATTGTGGCCTCAATTATTACTAAACTGATCAATATAGTAAGTCTACAAGTTGCTACTTATAGCCAATATTTTAAAAACCTCATTAGTAAGATCAATACATAATAGTGGAAATGAACTTGATGTTAACAATTATAGGACAATATCCATTCTATCAATCAATGGATTGAAAGTTGTTGCTAGAAGACTGCATGACTTTCTATAAAAATTTAAAATAATAAACAAAAACCAAAACGGATTTCAAAAAGGAAAAACAAATATTAGCCAGCTTTTGGAAAACTTCTCATCTTTAACCAATGGACACTTAAGTAAACATATGAATGTTTTAGTCCTGTTTATAGACTTTAGTAAGGATTTCGATACTGTATCACATACAAAATACTACAAATGGTATAAGAGGAAATAGTCTGAATTAATTTAAAAGTTTTCTGGTATATAGATCGTATTGTGTTGAAATCAATAACAAGTTTAATAAAAAAGCTAACAAGCGATTATGGTGTACCGCAGGAGTCAAAGTTAGGGACAGTTATCTATATAATTTTTGCTAACGACATAATGAGATGTTTTAATAAAGACACTACATNNNNAATCATAACAAAGACTCAATATTTCTAAAACTCGTAGCAGCAGAAATAGAGCAGAAGAAAGATTTAGAGTTGAAAATTTTTCCTATAAATATTGATGGTAATATTGAAATAGTTGTAAAAGAAAGAAACTAATTAAAAAACATTTTAATAGTTTGCAATGAAATATTATAAAGTGATTCCATGTCAACATGGGCAGCAATCGGAATTATCATCTCCGATTTCATGAAATTCGCTACATACATTTAACATGTTTCCGAATCATGAAATTTCAGACCCATATTCCTTCTCGGTATGGAAATATGACGGTTTAAAAAACGAAAAAAAATATTAAGAACTTTACAAATGAATATCGATTTAACTTCTTAAATATACATGGTAGATCTTTAGTTGTTGTTGTATATTGTAGATAAAGATTTACCTTCATAACAATACAAGGCTTCGAAAAGACGATTTTCCAACTCATTTTTAGCGAAGACAATTATTCACTTAAGCATGCTTTTGTTAGAGATAAAGTAGTCTTTAGTTTTTAGTTTTAACTAGAACTGTATTGGTGCTGAACTAGAAATGATTTGGAACTAAGCCAAAATTCAACTAAAACTAAAATAGAAATGATATGGAAAAGAACTAAAATTGTCAGTCTAGTTTTCAATCCTTTCTTTGCTGTAGCTTATAGTCTTTTTTTTATGGCGTAGCCTTAATTTTTTATTATTTTATAAATTATAGTCCATATTATAATTTAATTTGTGATCAGGTCTATTATCTATAATATTTTTCTTTAATGCCAAAGTATTTTTAACACTTTCATTCTCTTCAACCTTTGACTACAATATCTTGGCCTCAACATATTAATACGTGTCGTTAAATTAAAACAAAAAAACATAGCCTGAGGTTATACTTTATTTTATTTATTTTCTTTATATTTTAATACTCTCCTTCGCTCTCTCTTTCTCTATCCTTCACACTTATCCTTTTGTTATTTTGTTTTAACTTTAAATTGAATACATTTTTTTTGTTGTTATATGTAGCAGAGAATTCTCTTGTTGTATGCTGTTTGTTGTATACTGGTGGTTGCATATTGTTGTATTGTATTTGTTTAAGGATGCATGTTAAGGCTGCCACTGCATTACGTTACACATACTTAAATTTTTACAATGAATACAAGAAAATCATCAACAACATCTACAGCTACATCATCATAATCATCATTATCGTTAAAAGTACGTCATTATGAACATAATAATCATCTTAAAATTCCACTTGGAAATGTTTACTATTCCATTTGAATACTAATGAGTTAAGAAATTATAATTCAAACATAAAAAAAAACAAATTCTATAAAAATAAAATTAAAAAACTTTAACCTAAATATTTTCTTAGGAAATGAGAAAAAGGATTAAAGTTAATGTTCCATAGAATGGAGGAATTGAATTTTATAATTTCAAAGTTGTAATGGTCATGGTATTGATTTTGGATTAAACTAGGAAAAAGTTTAAGGAAATAAATTTAATATAAATTAGATAAACTCAAAGTTAATATTAAAAAAAAGTTGTTAACAAGAAGTAAAGCATATTTTAAGGGACAGAATATTAATTTTAATACTTTGGTGTATTGTTTGTATGATTTTAAAGAATTTTAATTATGTTAAAATGAATTTTTTAGTTTCATTCGTTATAAGAAAAACATTTCACTGGAAAACATTTTTCTTTTCTTATAACTCACTTTATTTTTATATAATAAAACATGGCCTACTTTTAGGCATTTTCTTTTAACAAAAAATGTAACAGCATTATTTTTTTGTATTTTTTTTTACTTAAACCATTAAATGTTGTGATTTTTATATTTTTGACAGCACCACTTAATTTAAAACATTTTATCTTTATTTGTTTTACATTTTTTGTCGTTTTTGTTTTGTTTTTTTATTATCACTCTTTAACAACGTTGGTCATTATTATTCGCCCAGCAGTCACTGTAAGAAGTAACACCAAGCAATAATCAAAATTGGACATTAAGAATATAAAAAGTCACAGCTTTGTTGCTACCATCTTACAGCGACTGACAGGGAATTAACTCGAGCAAAATGAAACGTACGCACTTTTTGCTTTAAAACGCATTTTCATGGCTTTTTTATGGAATATTTTTTTCTCTCTTTTTTTTTATTTTTTGGTTTAATTTAAACTTAATTTACACCGCCACACAGATTTTATTTTAATCACACAGTTCTCTTCTTTTTTTATTTTACTTTTAACTTTTTTTATACTATCGATTTTTTTTTAAAGATTTGTTAAAATTTTTAATTAAATTTTGTTTGCATTTGGCTTAAATTTTTTTTTGCGCCACGAAAAAAAAAAAATATTTAAATATCATTCACAGAGTTTAAAATGTTGGTGTGTTTTATTAAGTTTTGTTTGTTTGGATATGTTGTTGCATAAAGTCAACTAATTATGAAAAGAAATCCAATTAATGTTTATATATATTTTTTTAAGATAAATAAAAAAAGCTGCTACAAATCGTTGTTTTTAAAAATAGAAACAAAAGATTAAATTAGAATTTTATAAAGATCTATTTTCTAACATTCTAAATAAAAAATAAAAATATAAATATAACAACTAAAAACTTATTAAAAATTATAAAACATATTTTATATCAATTATCAAGCACTTTCAGATCAGCTTTATTTTGTTTCTATATCTGTTCCATTTCCATTTAAAATCAAGCCTGACTTAGCTTTAGTTTGGTTCCAATATTTTTTATTTTTAATTCAGTAAAAATTTTTCTAAAATTCAAAATCTTAAAATTTTTTTCATTCTAACCTCAAAATTTATTTTCTTAAATACCGACTTTTTTATAAAAAATTTAAACTTTTCCCAATAATTGCTTTAAGAGAAAAATAAATAAGTTTTAATTTTTGCAAAATCTTGATTTTTGAAATATTTTTTTCGACATAACCTCAAAATTTATTTTCTTAAATATCGACTTTTTTTTAAAAAATTAAAGTTTTCCCAATAATTGCTTTAAAAGAAAAATAAATAAATTTTCATTTTTGCAAAATCTTGATTTTTCAAATATTTGTTCGACATAACCTCAAAATGTATTTTCTTAAATACCGACTTTTTTATAAAAAATTTAAACGTTTTCGCAATAACTGCTTTAAGAGAACAAAAAATAAGATAAAATTTTTGCAAAATCTTGATTTTAGAAATATTTTTTCGACATAACCTCAAAATTTATTTTCTTAAATAGCAACTTTTTTTTTAATAATTTAAACGTTTTCGCAATAATTGCTTTAAGAGAAAAATAAATAAGTTTTAATTTTTACAAAATCTTGATTTTAGAAATATTTTTTCGACATAACCTCAAAATTTATTTTCTTAAATAGGGCAAATTTTTTTTAATAATTTAAACGTTTTCGCAATAAATTGCTTTAAAGAGAAAAATAAATAAATTTTAAATTTTTGCGGAAATCTTGAATTTGAAAATATTTTTTTCGACATACCTGAAAATTTACTTTTTTTAAAATATAAATATTATTCAAAAATTTTATGAGTCTTTGCAATAACTGCTTTTAGCGATAGAATAATAAATGACATTATAAATTTTTTCAAAATCTTTAATTTTTTAAAAAAAAAATTGCGTTAAAAATCTTTTTTCATTCTAACCTCAACAAAATTGATTTTTTTTTAATTTTTTAAAATTAACCTTAATTTTTAATATCAACTTTTGTTTCAAATTTTTCTAGGCACCTTCAATTACCATGACATTTTAGTAGTAAATACAAAACAATGACATTTTTAAAGCTACTTTATTATAAAGATTTTTTTCATTCTAAACTTCAAATTATTTTCCCTTAATGGCACTTTTTTTAAAAGTCTTTGTTAAGAATGTTCAAGAGGAATTAACAAAGCTTACTTTTATTTAAAGGTTTTTTTCTTAAAACATTGAGCTGATTGATCCGGCGTTGCGCGGGTTTTATTGAAAAATTTTTATGAAAAATTCTACAGTAAAGGATGTTTCAACATGACATGGAATCCGTTTTGACATGGAATCACTGACTTCGAAATTCTTTAAAAATATAATAAACCATCATATGAACGAAAAAGTACCACAATGTCCCCTAATGTATTTTCATTAACTTAGGACCATGTTTCTAAATTAAAAATTATAGAAAATTCAAAAAGTACCATCAGAACAAAAAGGTACCATAAAATCTCCTCTTATGGATTCACATTCATTTAGGACTACATATCATTAATTTCATCTTTCTAGGTTCATAATTATTAAAAAAATCAAAAAGTACCATTAGAAGAACAAAAAAGTACCATAAAGACCGCTCTTGTGAATTTTTTCCCATATAGGACCATGTATATTTAATGTTAAATATTACAGGAAATTCAAAAAGTACCATTAGAAGAACAAAAAAGTACCACAAAGTCCCCTGTTATGGATTCTCATTCACTTAGGACCACATAACCCTAATTTCATGTTTCTAGGTTCATAATTTTAGAAAATTCAAAAAGTACCATTCAAATAACAAAAAAGTACCACAAAGTCCCCTCTTATGAATTCTCATTAACTAAGGACCACATATCCCAAATTTCATGTTTCTAAGTTCATAATTATAGAAAATTTCAAAAAAGTACCATTAAAATAATAAAAAAGTACCACAAAGTCCCTTCTTATGGATTCTTATTAACTAAAGACCACATATTCCTAATTTCATGTTTCTAGGTTCATAACTATAGAAAATTCAAAAAGTACCATTAGAAGAACGAAAAAGTACCACAAAGTCCCCCTTTGTGAATTCTTTCCAACATCGGACCATGCGTATTTAATTTCATGTTTCTAGGTTAAATATTACAGAAAATTCAAAAAAGTACCATTAGAAGAACAAAAAGTACCAAAAAGTCCCTCCTCTTGATTTCTTACTCATAGGACCATATATCTTTAAGTACCACTAATTCCACTCTTGTGAATTCTTATCCACATAGGACTACATTTACTTAATTTTATGTTTCTAAGTTTAATGTAATTGAAAATTCATTATTAAGTTTGAATAAAATGTAATTTTCCGCCTTTACCCCTTTTTTGGTACTTTTTTTCACCCATCGATGTATCAAAAATTGTATTCCAATAAATTTCTAAATTGTAGTAGTATCCCATATTAAAATCCTCATATGAATATTTCAATAAATATAAAAAAATGTTTTATGAAAAAGTACGATTTTTACCCCTTAAACGTTTGAATTTCTAAAAAGTACCGAATTTGTATTTCTCATTTTTTGATAAGTTATGAATACGACATAAATTTTATCTGTATGTTCATTGGTTTCAAAGATACATATGGTGCCAAAAAAGTACCAAAATACAGTTTTTACCCGTTTTCTCCCTAAAACGGCTGATTTTCAAAAAAGTACCAGACACCTGTCCAATTATTTTTTAAATGAATAACGATAACTATTCAACTTTTTTTGTATCATTATTAGTTTGCGAGTTATAAGGTTACCGATTTTACCCTTTTTTAGCCCCTAAACATTCGAAATTGCTTTTAGTGAATCATTATACCCTACACCACCATAGGTGGGGAGGGTATTATGCGTTTGTGCTGATGTTTGTAACACCCAAAAATATTGGTCTAAGACCCACCTTAATTTATACCAATCGGCTTAGAATCACTTTCTGAGTCGATTTAACGATGTCCGTCCGTCCGTCCGTCTGTCCGTCCATGTAAACCTTGTAATCAAACTACAGGTCGCAATTTTGAACAAAAATTAATGAAATTTGGCACACTGGTTTCTAATAGTTCAGGGACGAAGCCTATTGAAATTGGTTATGATCGGTCCATTATTTCACCTAGCCCCCATACAAATGTCCTCCCGGAAAAGGGTTTAACGATCATAAATACCTTAAATACAGCAATATTTTAATGAAATTTGGCACATATAAGTTTTATATAAGCTTAAATCTGTGTGCCGATTTTCAGAAAGATCGGTTCATAATTGACCATAGCTCCCGTATAAACCCCTTTTCAGAAAATCACTTTATCGGGCATAAATCCCATTAAAATGTTAGTATCAAGTTAATATGCGACAAAAATAAGTTTTATATAAACATAAATGATACTATAAAATTTTACAAAGATCGATCCGTAATTTACCATAGCTCCCATATAAGGCCATCTTTCGGGAATCACCCAAAAGTGAATAAATTCATATAAATGATAGCATCGACGCAATATTCTGTATTCTTATGTTTTATTTTACACTTAATATGAATATCAGTCCACATTTGGCTCGAAGTCTAATAAAAGACCCCTGCCCTAATTATAATGTACACAATGGTGTAGGGTATCATATGGTCGGGCTTGACCGACTATATCTTTTTCTCTCGTTTTTTAATGATTTTTAAAAAATATATATATCAACCTGAAAATTAAATAAAAATGCTTTCCCTGAAAAAAAAAATGATTATTTGAGTAATGTCGTTGTTACAGCAAATGAGCGTTATATACTTTCATACAAAATACAACTCTTTTACATCCAATACTTAGTACTTATTTAAACAGTTGTCAATTTGACATTGATTCTATTGTCCCATTATAAATAATAGTTTAAATATTACAAAATATATATATTTTTTGTTGACATATAACTTTGACAGCTTTTAATAATTAAATTTAATAAGGGATTTAAATATTAAAATTTTCCACAAATAATTTTTTCATTCATAACATTTAATTGCCTTATTGCTTTTTTGATACATTTTTACTTTTTCAGTGTATAATTTTTTATTTTTTCATTTTATAATCTTTATAATGAAAGTGAAATAAAAAAATGTATATTTCCCCATAAATCTTATTGCTGTATATATTTTTTTAATAAACTATTAAAATTAGTTTATGAATATTTATTCAATTCATTACCAGAAGCATTATTGATCAATAAATGTTAATTAATGTTATAACAAAATTTGTAAAATATTGATATAACAGTGATGGTAGATAAATAAAATATGTTTGTTATAAAACATATTATAGTGTTATTATTTAATTTTGTTAAATATTGATAAACAGTAAAAGGAAATTCAATTAAGGCTATTAATTTATTTTTAGTTTAAAAGCAATAAATAATAAAATTTATATAAAATAAGTTTACAGTTTATCTGTAACAATTAAATTTATTACTTTGTTATAATCAAAATTTGGATACGAAATATTGACTGACATTTGCATGAGAATTAAAAACAAATCTATTCCAGATTTATTTTTTTAACAACAACTAAAATTTTTTGTTCTACCAATTAAATTAATTGTTGCCATAACAAAACTACCCAGGCAGAAACTGCCAACCGTACAAAACATCAAGCGCTGGTATACTGTTTTTTAGGAATAAAACTAAACGGTTTGCCAACGTTAGGGTTTACAACTAATAAAATGATATGCTATATTTTTTGCAATATTTTTTATTTTTATTTATTTTTTTTGTAAATTTTTTTATTTGTATTGAACGTATTAATGTAAAAGAGTATTGACAATTGATTCATTCTGAAATTTTTTAAAAATACCGTTAACGTCTACCATGTTTATGTTTATTTTAGTTTCTTTTTGGCTTAAATCTTTAACGACGTATAATCCTATTTCATTAGATGGCTGTGGATAATTGAAAAAACTTGATGTTTTATTATAAGTACAACCTATTAAATAAATCATATTGCATTTGAAATTTCCTAATTTATTACTAAAAATTTCTGATATTCCCATAACATTTCCATTGCTTAGTAAATATTATCGAGGGGAGTATCTGTAATTTTGTAGCCAGAAATGTTTATAAAAGAAAGCTTTACTTTAGATTCATTTGTTAAAGTTTTTCCAAGTAAATATTTCTTTTTTTAATCCCGGGATGAACTAATGGGCTGTTACTTTTGTTAATGTTATTTTGAAATATATACAATTTTCTTTGAACTTAACCTATTGGATTTGTAGTAGGCATCTCTTCAACGAATGTTTTAAATAAGTCTTTAACATATTTTGATTTTAATGTTGCTAATTTGTTGGAGGTCAAAATACGACAAGAATAATATAATAACAAAAAATAATTATACATTTTAGGATCCACTTGTTCGCACATGAACAAAACGTCGGCAGAGAAATACACACAATTTTTTCCATTTTGTTTTGAGTGGGC
>MINK01188779.1:0-40834 GCA_001735545.1 Phormia regina | reverse complement strand
AATTTATAGCCCCCTAAATATTTTCTTGTTTAATTTTTACCTTTTTTTAAAAAAAAAAAGTAGTGTGCGTTTATAGGAATATACTCCAGTGTATTTCAATTCGATTCCATCAATAGTTTAAAAGATACAGATTTATTACCATTAAATTAAATTTGTGTTCGGCCCTACTATGTCTCGTTTAAGAGCCTGAAATGCAACAATATATGTAAATTTTAAAATTAATTCACTGTTTTAAAAATATAACCAAAAAAAAAAAAAAACATTCATGGCCTTTAACCCAAAAAAATAAAAAATTAAATAAATAACACCATTACAATATGTTTAATTGCTATAGCAAACAAAAAGCATTTTATTTTAATTGCCTTCGTCTTAAAAGGAAAATAATAAAATTAGTTAAATTCGTTATGGCTTAAGAGGAATATAAAAATATACTTATTTTGCATGATGTGTCTTGTACAATAATAGGACATAAACATAGAAATTTATTATCCTTCCATCATATTTTTATTCATATTTTTTTATTATAATTTTTGTGTGTTTTACCCTGACCTTAATACTTTCTCACACGGTAGCGGTCAACAAGAGCATATTTACTTAAATGTTAACAACAGTGTCTCTCCCTTTTTTCTTTTCATTCTTTTGTATCCTTTTGTCATATTACATTGTATATTTATAATAATTGTTTATTTTTATGTTTATGTGTATGTGTGTATGTTTTTATCTATCTTTGCAGTTTGTAAAATTTGCCAACATTAATGAGGACACTCCTTCCTATCATCGACGTTATGATTTTTTCATTTCAAAATTTTCCTCCATGTGTCATGGCAACAATGATAACATCGAGCTGCGTGATAGTATACGTTTGGCTGGTATTAAAGGACTACAAGGTGTGATACGTAAAACTGTCTCCGATGATTTAGTAGAGAATATTTGGGAAAAACAGCATATGGAGAAAATTGTACCATCATTATTATTTAATATGCAGGTGAGAATTGCATTTGCATTTGTCTTAAACAAAACAAAGTTAGAAGGATAAATGACAGACAATATTTATGACACAGGAGGACATGTTATTATTATTGTCTGTCATTTATTTAAAGAAAAAAATCAAAACAATACACAACAGAATGAATTAAATATTTATTGTATTTTATTTATTTATGTATTTTTATATATTTTTTATATATATTTTTTTGTATACTTTTTTTTGCAAATTTTATTTAAATGCGTCTACACTTTTAAAAACACTTCAATAAAAATCTACACTTAAAAAAATCAAAAAAACTATTATTTAACAAAATAATACTGACAAATTGTTTAAGTTTGGCGTTAACGTTATGTTTTTGAAGAAAAACATGTTGGCGGTAATTTTTTTATTAATATTAATAATAATAATAATAATAATACTTATCATAATTAAACACAATTTTATTTAATTAAATTTATAATTAACTCTTTTTTTCAATATTTACTACATATTTTCCAAAATTGCACTCACTAATCTTTTAAATTTAACCAAAAAAAAAAGTAAAATACAATTAATAAATTTCCAAAAACAAAAATTGGATTTTCCAAAAGCACTAAACCACCTTTATTTTTGTCAAAAACTAAATAACTGTTTTTGCTAAATAAAAAACTAAATAATTTAAAATTTTTTTCCCTAGTCGGGTGATTTAACACCCGTGGAAGATGCTACCACTGTAACACCACCTGTTTTGGCTGAAGAAGTTCTAAGAGAATTAGTGGGACGTGCCTCATTTGGTCATATACGTAGTGTTTTAAAGCCTTTATTAACGTAAGTTTTTTTTTGATAAATATCAAGAATAATTAAATTCTATTTGATTTCCTTTTTCTCCGTTTTTTTCCAGTCACTTGGATCGTCATGAGCTTTGGGTCCCTAATACTTTTGCCATACACACTTTTCGTATTGTTATGATTTCTATACAACCTCAGTATTCTTATACTGTAGTAGAAACTCTCATGCAACATTTGGATAATAACTTTAAATCTTCTCCTAAAACTCGCACTTCTTTGGCTGTTGTATTATCCAAGATTATAGCTATAGCTGCTGGTGAAAGTGTAGGTCCTTCTGCTCTCGATATTATCAATAATTTACTCACACATTTAAGAACGAGTGTTAGTAACACTTCCGAAATTACACCCGAAGAATCCCAATATCAAGAGGCTCTTATTAATGCTCTCGGTGAATTTGCCAATCATCATCCGGATTATCAGAAAATTGAAATAATGCTCTTTATCATGAACACGGTACCCGATCTCTCTAAGAAAAGCAAAGGCGATCAAATGTTACAAAATATTCTATTGAAATCTCTTCTAAAAGTTGGTACTCAATATAGTACTGTATCCTTTGAAAAGGCTTTCCCAGCCAGTTTCTTACAACCTTTATTGAAAATGGCTCGTAATCCTCATGATCCTACTCGTATTATTGTTATGCAAATATTCCAAGCACTTTTGGATCGTCATCAAAATGAAAAGGTTTTAAGTACGGTTAGTGTTAAACCATATGCAGCCTTGTCACAGGAGCCACCCTCACGTTCGGATATTATTTTTACTCATAAATATGGTGCTAATATAATGCAAGCCTTAATCGACAGCATGGCTTTGTCGGATAAAGTTGATTCGTTGTCTTCTAGTTATAATACGGCAGCTTTACTTATTGTTGAAATGGCATGTGGTGAAACGGTGCAAGAATTTTTATTATTTATTTTGGGGTAATTATTGAAACTAATATTTCAACAACATTTACATGTAATTATCTTTATTTCCAGTATTCAACAAGTTGCTGTTACTACTGAAACTCTCAGTGAAATACATAAATGTTCACTATACTCTATATCCATAGCATTGTTAACGTTAACGGCACGTGTTACAGGCATTAATAATTTACTCGAATATGCCCAAAAAATAGTGGAAGATCGTAAACATGATGCTCCCTATTTCTTACCACCTTTACTGGATCCCAAGAAATCGAGTAATAAACATAATTTAAATTTACCACATTTATCCATCGATAAAATGGCTTTGGCTGAATGTTTACAAAATGCTGGTATGGATTTCAATCGTTTACAAACCGGACTACCATATGCCCTCAACCAAGCAGATAATCCAGGTCATAGACACTCATGGGTTGAGTCAGTTAGTAATAATATGACACAAAGAAATAGTTCAGCTGATTTGACAGCCTATAATGCAGATGCAGACAGTATTAGTAGTTCACCGGGAGTATCAAAGGTTAGTTTATATTTTAAAATATAAAAAACAAGAATTATAACTAATTTTTATAAAATAATTTTTATAGAAAACTTTGGCTCCTGAATATACCGTAGATGCTATGAAACGTTATTTGGCAGAACCTTCTGAAAGCGTGAAGAGAGAACAACAAGAAAAACAAATGCAAATTGTTCGCACCTTCCGTGAAAGCGATTTTGAAGATCTTATGAAACGTACAGAACCCAAGGTATTTTTTTTTATAATTTCTAAATAAATTACTTATTAATATTTTATTGTACTTCTTTTCTTCTAGCATGATGTTATACAAAATCGTTTAAATGATCTGTTCAATTCATTAGCCATCGATAACAAAAATACCCAAAATACTTCTGCAAATACCGAGAAACCGATTTACGAAACCAACTTCCCTGAATTATTTTATTATTAAGACTTGAATGTATTTATAGTTAAATATTTATGAAAATTGGCTTGTTAAATTTATTATCCACCCCCCTCGGAAATAACAATCAAATTGTTATTTGTTTTTTTCTATTATATTAAATATACCTCCTACCTACTCTAGATATTGTATTTTTTATTTAATTTTTTGTTTTATTTGTTTTCTAATTTAAGGCGCAAAGATTAAGATTTGTATTTCTCTATACTATTTCTATCTTAACTGTTATTTTATTATCTATTACTAATACTTCTTTTAAATAATTGTATTATAAATCAAAAGGTATTAAGGTGTTAAAATATTTATTTAAATATTTTTCTTTTTTTTACATCTAAAATTTTTTGAAATTTATTTAATAAAAAACACAACCCTCAAAAAACCTACCTGCTTTTAATTTGAATTAACGCTACAAAAAATTAGGAGAAACCTTCCAGGAATATAGAATGGCGAGACAAATAGAAGATAAATTGGGGATAATATTTATCACCCAGATGAAAACAATTTCAAAAACATTTTTAAGTTTCTTCCATTTATCACATTACGGAAATTAAGGCAACATGAGTATAAAAAATAATTTTCGAATAATTGTCAGTTTCTTTTGCCTCGAAAATAAATAAATAATTTCAAAGGAAAATTAAAAACGTCTAAACGTTGATCTGTGATCACTTGTATTTCTCATCAATATTCGATTTTTCATATAAATTCATATGAAAACTTAAATTGGCTGTAGTTTCTTAAATAAGCCTCCAATTGAGAAAAGGACGAAAACTAAAAATACCCGTAGTTTCTTAAATAAGCCTCCAATTGAGAAAAGGACATTGATCTGTGATCACTTGTATAGTTCTTAAATAATCCCTCATTAAGAAAAGGACGTTGATCTGTATCACTTGTATTTCTCATCATATATTCGATTTTCATATAAATTCATTGAACTAAAAAATACCTGTAGTTTCTTAATAAGCCTCCAATTAAGAAAAGCGACCGTTGATCCTGTGATCACTTGTATTTCTCATCATATTCGATTTTCATATAAATTCATATGAAAACTAAAAATACGCCTGTAGTTTCTTAAATAAGCCTTCAATTGAGAAAAGGAGCGTTGATCTGTGATCACTTGTATTTCTCATCAAATATTCGATTTTTCATATACAATTCATATGAAACTAAAAATACCTGTTAAAGTTTCTTAATAAGCCTCCAATAAGAAAAGGACGTTTGATCTGTGATCAACTTGTATTTCTCATCAAATATTCGATTTTTCATATAAATTTCATATGAAAACTAAAATACTGTAGTTTCTTAATAAGCCCGCCAATTGATGAAGAAGGACGTTGATCTGTGATCAATTGTATTCTCATCAATATTCGATTTTTCATATAATTTCAATAAAAAACTTAATTTGGCTGTAGTTTTTAAATTAGGCTCCAATTGAGAAAGGACGTTATCTGTGATCACTTGTATTATCTCATCAATATTCGATTTTTCATATAATTTCTAATGAAAACTAAAAATGCCCTGTAGTTTCTTAAATTAAGCCTCCAATTAATAAAAGGACGTTGAATGCTGTGATCAACTTGTATTTCTCATATATTCGATTTTTTTATATAAATTCATTAAAACTTAAATTGGCTGTAGTTTCTTAAATAAGGCTCCATTGAAAAAAGGACGTTGATGCTGTGATCACTTGTATTTCTCATCAAAATATTTCGATTTTTCATATAAATTCATATGAAACTAATGCCTGTAGTTCTTAATAAGCCTCCAAAATTTAAGAAAAGGACATTGATCTGTGATCACTTGTATTTCTCATCATATTCATTTTTCATATAATATTCATTAAAAATAAATTGGCTGTAGTTTCCTTAAATAAGGCTTCCAATTGAGCAAAGGACCAGTTGATCGTGATCACTTGTATTTCTCATCAAATATTTCGATTTTTCATATAAATTCATATGAAAACTAAAAATGCCTGTAAGTTTCTTAAATAAGCCCCTTCAATTAAGGAAAAGGACGTTGATCTGTGATCNACTTGTATTTCTCATCAATATTCGATTTTTCATATAAATTCATATGAAAACTTAAATTGGCTGTAGTTTCTTAAATAAGCCTCCAATTGAGAAAAGGACGTTGATCTGTGATCACTTGTATTTCTCATCAATATTCGATTTTTCATATAAATTCATATGAAAACTAAATATGGCTGTAGTTTCTTAAATAAGCCTCCAATTGAGAAAAGGACGTTGATCTGTGATCACTTGTATTTCTCATCAATATTCGATTTTTCATATAAATTCATATGAAAACTTAAATTGGCTGTAGTTTCTTAAATAAGCCTCCAATTGAGAAAAGGACGTTGATCTGTGATCACTTGTATTTCTCATCAATATTCGATTTTTCATATAAATTCATATGAAAACTTAAATTGGCTGTAGTTTCTTAAATAAGCCTCCAATTGAAGAAAAGGACGTTTATCTGTGATCACTTGTAATTTTCATATAAAATTCCATTTTTCATATAAAATCATATGAAAATTAAAATCGGCTGTAGTTTCTTAAATAAGGGTCTCAAATTGAGAAAAGGACGTTGATCTGTGATCACTTGTATTTCTCATCAAAATTCGATTTTTCATATAAATTTCAATAAAAAACTTAAATTGGCTGTAGTTTCTTAAATAAGCCTCCAATTGAGAAAGGACGTTGATCTGTGATCACTTGTATTTCTCATCCAATATTCGATTTTTCATATAAATTCATATGAAAACTAAAATTGCCTGTAGTTCTTAAATAAGCCTCCAATTGAAGAAAAGGACGTTATCTGTGATCACTTGTATTTCTCATCAATATTCGATTTTTCATATAAATTCATATGAAAACTAAAATTGGCTGTAGTTTCTTAAATAAGCTCCAATTGAAAAAAGGACGTTATCTGTGATCACTTGTATTTCTCATAAAATTTCGATTTTTCATATAAATTCATATGAAAACTAAAATTGGCTGTAGTTTCTTAAATAAGCCTCCAATTGAGAAAAAGGACGTTATCTGTGATCACTTGTATTTCTCATCAATATTCGATTTTTCATATAAATTCATATGAAAACTAAAATGCTGTAGTTTCTTAAATAAGCCTCCAATTGAAGAAAAGGACGTTTATCTGTGATCACTTGTATTTCTCATAAAATTCGATTTTTCATATAAATTATATGAAAACTAAAATTGCTGTAGTTTCTTAAATAAGCCCAATTGAGAAAAGGACGTTATCTGTGATCACTTGTATTCTCATCAAAATTCGATTTTTCATATAAATTTCAATAAAAAACTTAAATTGGCTGTAGTTTCTTAAATAAGCCTCCAATTGAGAAAGGACGTTGATCTGTGATCACTTGTATTTCTCATCAATATTCGATTTTTCATATAAATTTAATGAAAACTAAAATTGCTGTAGTTTCTTAAATAAGCCTCCAATTGAGAAAAAGGACGTTATCTGTGATCACTTGTATTTCTCATATAATTCGATTTTTCATATAAATTATATGAAAACTAAAATTGGCTGTAGTTTCTTAAATAAGCTCCAATTGAGAAAAAGGACGTTATCTGTGATCACTTGTATTTTTCATAAAAATTCGATTTTTCATATAAATTCATATGAAAACTAAAATTGGCTGTAGTTTCTTAAATAAGCCTCCAATTGAAGAAAAGGACGTTATCTGTGATCACTTGTATTTCTCATCATATTTCGATTTTTCATATAAATTCTATTAAACTTAAATTGGCTGTAGTTTCTTAAATAAGCCTCCAATTGAGAAAAGGACGTTCTCTGTGATGATCTTTTATTTTTCATAAAATTTGATTTTTCATATAAATTATATGAAAACTAAAATGGCTGTAGTTTCTTAAATAAGCCCCAATTGAGAAAAGAACGATATCTGTGATCACTTGTATTTCTCATCAAAATCGATTTTTCATATAAATTTATGAAAACCTAAATTGGCTGTAGTTTCTTAAATAAGCCTCCAATTGAGAAAAGGACGTTCATCTGTGATCACTTTGTATTTCTCAATAAATTCGATTTTTCATATAAATTATATGAAACTAAAATTGGCTGTAGTTTCTTAAATAAGCCTCCAATTGAGAAAAGGACGTTCATCTGTGATCACTTATAATTCTCATAAATTTGATTTTTCATATAAATTATATGAAATCTAAATTGGCTGTAGTTTCTTAAATAAGCCTCCAATTGAGAAAAGGACGTTCATCTGTGATCACTTATATTTCTTATAAATTTGATTTTTCATATAAATTATTAAAAACTAAAATTGGCTGTAGTTTCTTAAATAAGCCTCCAATTGAGAAAAGGACGTTCATCTGTGATCACTTGTTTTCTCATAATTCGATTTTTCATATAAATTATATGAAAACTAAAATTGGCTGTAGTTTCTTAAATAAGCCTCCAATTGAGAAAAGGACGTTTATCTGTGATCACTTATATTTTCATAAAATTCGATTTTTCATATAAATTTATAAAAACTTAAATTGGCTGTAGTTTCTTAAATAAGCCTCCAATTGAGAAAAGGACGTTGATCTGTGATCACTTGTATTTCTCATTAATATTCGATTTTTCATATAAATTATATGAAAACTAAAATGGCTGTAGTTTCTTAAATAAGCCTCCAATTGAGAAAAGGACGTTCATCTGTGATCACTTAGTATTTCTCATCAAATTCGATTTTTCATATAAATTATATGAAAACTTAAATTGGCTGTAGTTTCTTAAATAAGCCTCCAATTGAGAAAAGGACGTTGATCTGTGATCACTTGTATTTCTCATCAATATTCGATTTTTCATATAAATTCATATGAAAACTAAAATGCTGTAGTTTCTTAAATAAGCCTCCAATTGAGAAAGGACGTTGATCTGTGATCACTTGTATTTCTCATAAAATTCGATTTTTCATATAAATTCATATGAAAACTAAAATGGCTGTAGTTTCTTAAATAAGGCTCCAATTGAGAAAAGGACGTTGATCTGTGATCACTTGTATTTTTCATCATAAAATTCCATTTTTCATATAAAATCATAAAAACTTAAATTGGCTGTAGTTTCTTAAATAAGCCTCCAATTGAGAAAAGGACGTTGATCTGTGATCACTTGTATTTCTCATCAATATTCGATTTTCATATAAATTCATATGAAAACTTAAATTGGCTGTAGTTTCTTAAATAAGCCTCCAATTGAGAAAAGGACGTTGATCTGTGATCACTTGTATTTCTCATCAATATTCGATTTTTCATATAAATTCATATGAAAACTTAAATTGGCTGTAGTTTCTTAAATAAGCCTCCAATTGAGAAAAGGACGTTGATCTGTGATCACTTGTATTTCTCATCAATATTCGATTTTTCATATAAATTCATATGAAAACTAAATGCTGTAGTTTCTTAAATAANNCTCCAATTGANAAAAGGACGTTNATCTGTGATCACTTGTAATTCCTATAAAAATTCGATTTTTCATATAAANTNNTANGAAAACTTAAATNNGCTGTAGTTTCTTAAATAAGCCTCCAATTGAGAAAAGGACGTTNATCTGTGATCACTTGTATTTCTNATAAAAATTCGATTTTTCATANAAATCATANNAAAACTTAAATNNGCTGTAGTTTCTTAAATAAGCCTCCAATTGAGAAAAGGNCGTTNATCTGTGATCACTTGTATTTTCATANAAATTCGATTTTTCATGANAAATCATATNNAAACTTAAATTGGCTGTAGTTTCTTAAATAAGCCTCCAATTGAGAAANGGACGTTCATNTGTGATCACTTTNNATTTTNATTANAATTCGATTTTTCATATAAAATTCATAANNAAACTNAAATNNGCTGTAGTTTCTTAANTAAGCCTCCAATTGAGAAAAGGACGTTTATCTGTGATCACTTGTATTTCTTATAAAAATTCGATTTTTCATATAAAATCATAAGAAAACTTAAATCTGCTGTAGTTTCTTAAATAAGCCTCCAATTGAGAAAAGGACGTTTATCTGTGATCACTTGTAATTCCTATAAAATTCGATTTTTCATATAAAATATTAGGAAAACTTAAATCTGCTGTAGTTTCTTAAATAAGCCTCCAATTGAGAAAAGGACGTTTATCTGTGATCACTTGTAATTTCATAAAATTCGATTTTTCATATAAAATCATATGAAAACTTAAATTGCTGTAGTTTCTTAAATAAGCCTCCAATTGAGAAAAGGACGTTATCTGTGATCACTTATAAAAATTTGATTTTTCATATAAAATATTAAGAAAACTAAAATCTGCTGCTGTAATTTCTTAAATAAGCCTCCAATTGAGAAAAGGACGTTTATCTGTGATCACTTATAAAAATTTCGATTTTTCATATAAAAATCAAAAGTGCTGTAGTTTCTTAAATAAATGAGAATGAGAAAGGACGTTATCTGTGATCACTTGTATTTATAAAAATTCGATTTTTCATATAAAATCATAAGAAAACTAAAATCTGCTGTAGTTTCTTAAATAAGCCTCCAATTGAGAAAAGGACGTTTATCTGTGATCACTTATAAAAATTCGATTTTTCATATAAAATATTAAGAAAACTAAAATCTGCTGTAGTTTCTTAAATAAGCCTCCAATTGAGAAAAGGACGTTTATCTGTGATCACTTATAAAAATTCGATTTTTCATATAAAATCATAAGAAAACTAAAATCTGCTGTAGTTTCTTAAATAAGCCTCCAATTGAAAAAAGGACGTTTATCTGTGATCACTTATAAAAATTCGATTTTTCATATAAAATCATAGAAAACTAAAATCTGCTGTAGTTTCTTAAATAAGCCTCCAATTGAGAAAAGGACGTTTATCTGTGATCACTTATAAAAATTCGATTTTTCATATAAAATATTAAGAAAACTAAAATCTGCTGTAGTTTCTTAAATAAGCCTCCAATTGAGAAAAGGACGTTTATCTGTGATCACTTATAAAAATTTCGATTTTTCATATAAATCTAAAATTGCTGTAGTTTCTTAAATAATAGAAAAAAAGGACGTTTATCTGTGATCACTTATAAAAATTCGATTTTTCATATAAAATATTAGGAAAACTTAAATCTGCTGTAGTTTCTTAAATAAGCCTCCAATTGAGAAAAGAACGTTTATCTGTGATCACTTATAAAAATCCGATTTTTCATATAAAATATTAAGAAAACTAAAATCTGCTGTAGTTTCTTAAATAAGCCTCCAATTGAGAAAGGACGTTTATCTGTGATCACTTATAAAAGTTCGATTTTTCATATAAAATCATAAGAAAACTAAAATCTGCTGTAGTTTCTTAAATAAGCTAAAAGAAAAGGACGTTTATCTGTGATCACTTTATAAAAAATTCGATTTTTCATATAAAATCATAAGAAAACTAAAATCCTCTGTAGTTTCTTAAATAACGCTCCAATTGAAAAAAGGACGTTAATCTGTGATCACTTATTTTAAAAATCGATTTTTCATATAAAATCATAAAATTGCTGTAGTTTCTTAAATAAGCCTCCAATTGAGAAAAGGACGTTTATCTGTGATCACTTTATAAAAATTCGATTTTTCATATAAATCATAAGAAAACTAAAATCTGCTGTAGTTTCTTAAATAAGCCTCCAATTGAGAAAAGGACGTTTATCTGTGATCACTTGTATTCTTATAAAAATTCGATTTTTCATATAAAATCATAAGAAAACTAAAATCTGCTGTAGTTTCTTAAATAAGCCTCCAATTGAGAAAAGGACGTTTATCTGTGATCACTTCTATAAAAATTTGATTTTCATATAAAATATAAGAAAACTAAAATCTGCTGTAGTTTCTTAAATAAGCCTCCAATTGAGAAAAGGACGTTATCTGTGATCACTTATAAAAATTCGATTTTTCATATAAAATCATAAGAAAACTAAAATCTGCTGTAGTTTCTTAAATAAGCCTCCAATTGAGAAAAGGACGTTTATCTGTGATCACTTATAAAAATTCGATTTTTCATATATAATCTAAATTGCTGTAGTTTCTTAATAATGAGAAAAAAGGACGTTATCTGTGATCACTCTATTTTAAAAATTCGATTTTTCATATAAATCATAAGAAAACTAAAATGCTGTAGTTTCTTAAATAAGCCTCCAATTGAGAAAGGACGTTATCTGTGATCACTTGTATTTTTCATAAAATTCCATTTTTCATATAAAATCATATGAAAATTTAAATCGCTGTAGTTTCTTAAATAAGGCTCCAATTAGAAAAGGACGTTTATCTGTGATCACTTGTATTTCTTATAAAAATTCGATTTTTCATATAAAATCATAAGAAAACTTAAAATCTGCTGTAGTTTCTTAAATAAGCCTCCAATTGAGAAAGGACGTTTATCTGTGATCACTTGTATTTTCATAAAATTCGATTTTTCATATAAAATCATAAGAAAACTTAAATCTGCTGTAGTTTCTTAAATAAGCCTCCAATTGAGAAAAGGACGTTTATCTGTGATCACTTATAAAAATTCGATTTTTCATATAAAATCATAAGAAAACTAAAATCTGCTGTAGTTTCTTAAATAAGCCTCCAATTGAGAAAAGGACGTTTATCTGTGATCACTTATAAAAATTCGATTTTTCATATAAATCATAAGAAAACTTAAATCTGCTGTAGTTTCTTAAATAAGCCTCCAATTGAGAAAAGGACGTTTATCTGTGATCACTTGTATTTTTATAAAAATTCGATTTTTCATATAAATTTATATGAAACTTAAAATGGCTGTAGTTTCTTAAATAAGCCTCCAATTGGAAAAGGACGTTATCTGTGATCACTTATATTTCTCATCAAAGTTCGATTTTTCATATAAAATTATATGGAAACTTAAATCGGCTGTAGTTTCTTAAATAAGCCTCCAATTAGAAAAAGGACGTTTATCTGTGATCACTTATCATTTTCTCATAAAAAATTCGATTTTTCATATAAATTATATAGAAACTTAAATGTGCTGTAGTTCCTTAAATAAGCCTCCAATTGAAAAAAGGACGTTCATCTGTGATCACTCATATTTTCATAAAATTGATTTTCATATAAAATCATAAAAACTTAAATTGGCTGTAGTTTCTTAAATAAGCCTCCAATTGAGAAAAGGACGTTATCTGTGATCACTGCTATTTTCATAAAATTGATTTTTCATATAAAATCATAAAAACTTAAATTGGCTGTAGTTTCTTAAATAAGCCTCCAATTGAAAAAAGGACGTTGATCTGTGATCACTTATTTTTCATCAAAATTCGATTTTTCATATAAATATCATGAAAACTTAAATTGGCTGTAGTTTCTTAAATAAGCCTCCAATTGAGAAAAGGACGTTATCTGTGATCACTTATATTTTCATAAAATTGATTTTTCATATAAATTATATAAACTTAAATCAGCTGTAGTTTCTTAAATAAGCCTCCAATTGAAAAAAGGACGTTTATCTGTGATCACTTGTAATTCCTATAAAAATTCGATTTTTCATATAAAATATTAGGAAAACTTAAATCTGCTGTAGTTTCTTAAATAAGCCTCCAATTGAAGAAAAGGACGTTATCTGTGATCACTTGTATTTCTCATAAAATTGATTTTCATGAAAAATTATATGAAAACTTAAATTGGCTGTAGTTTCTTAAATAAGCCTCCAATTGAAAAAGGACGTTTATCTGTGATCACTTATATTTCTCATAAAATTCGATTTTTCATATAAATTATATGAAAACTTAAAATGGCTGTAGTTTCTTAAATAAGCCTCCAATTGAGAAAAGGACGTTTATCTGTGATCACTTGTATTTTTCATAAAAAATTCGATTTTTCATATAAATTTATATGAAAACTAAAATCGGCTGTAGTTTCTTAAATAAGGCTCCAATTGAGAAAAGGACGTTTATCTGTGATCACTTATTTTTCATATAAAATTCCATTTTTCATATAAATCATATGAAATTAAAATGGCTGTAGTTTCTTAAATAAGCCTCCAATTGAAAAAAGGACGTTTATCTGTGATCACTTGTAATTCCTATAAAAATTCGATTTTTCATATAAAATATTAGGAAAACTTAAAATCTGCTGTAGTTTCTTAAATAAGCCTCCAATGAAAAAGGACGTTATCTGTGATCACTTATATTTCTCATCAAAATTCGATTTTTCATATAAATTTATATGGAAACTTAAATCGGCTGTAGTTTCTTACTTAAGCCTCCAATTGAGAAAAGGACGTTATCTGTGATCACTTATATTTCTCATTAAATTTCGATTTTTCATATAAATTATATGAAACTTAAAATCGGCTGTAGTTTCTTAAATAAGCCTCCAATTGAGAAAAGGACGTTATTCTGTGATCACTTATTTCTCATCAAAATTCGATTTTTCATATAAATTATATGAAAATCTAAAATGGCTGTAGTTTCTTAAATAAGCCTCCAATTGAAGAAAAGGACGTTTATCTGTGATCACTTATTTTCTCATCAAAATTCGATTTTTCATATAAAATATATAGAAAACTTAAAATTGGCTGTAGTTTCTTAAATAAGCCTCCAATTGGAAAAGGCGTTATCTGTGATCACTTATTTTCTCATAAAATTCGATTTTCATAAAAATTATATGAAAACTAAATTGGCTGTAGTTTCTTAAATAAGCCTCCAATTGAGAAAAGGACGTTTATCTGTGATCACTTGTAATTCCTATAAAAATTCGATTTTTCATATAAATTTATATGAAACTTAAAATGGCTGTAGTTTCTTAAATAAGCCTCCAATTGGAAAAGGACGTTATCTGTGATCACTTATATTTCTCATCAAAGTTCGATTTTTCATATAAAATTATATGGAAACTTAAATCGGCTGTAGTTTCTTAAATAAGCCTCCAATTAAAAAAAGGACGTTTATCTGTGATCACTTTATTTCATATCAATTCGATTTTTCATATAAATTATATGAAAACTTAAAATTGGCTGTAGTTTCTTAAATAAGCCTCCAATTGAGAAAAGGACGTTATCTGTGATCACTTTATTATTATCAAATTTCGATTTTTCATATATAAATTATATGAAAACTTAAAATTGGCTGTAGTTTCTTAAATAAGCCTCCAATTGAGAAAAGGACGTTATCATCTGTGATCACTTGTATTTTCATAAAAATTCGATTTTCATAATAAATTATATGAAACTAAAATTGGCTGTAGTTTCTTAAATAAGCCTCCAATTGAAAAAAGGACGTTGATCTGTGATCACTTATTTTTCATCAAAATTCGATTTTTCATATAAATATTATGAAACTTAAATTGGCTGTAGTTTCTTAAATAAGCCTCCAATTAAAAAAGGACGTTCATCTGTGATCACTTATTTTCATCAAAATTCGATTTTTCATATAAATTATATGAAATCTTAAATGGCTGTAGTTTCTTAAATAAGCCTCCAATTGAAAAAATAACGTTAATCTGTGATCACTTATATTTTCATCCAAATTCGATTTTTCATATAAATTAATATGAAATCTTAAATTGGCTGTAGTTTCTTAAATAAGCCTCCAATTGAAGAAAAAAACGTTAATCTGTGATCACTTATATTTTCATCAAAATTCGATTTTCATGAAAAATTATATGAAACTTAAATTGGCTGTAGTTTCTTAAATAAGCCTCCAATTGAGAAAAGGACGTTGATCTGTGATCACTTATATTTCTCATAAAATTCGATTTTTCATATAAATCATATGAAAACTTAAATTGGCTGTAGTTTCTTAAATAAGCCTCCAATTAAGAAAAGGACGTTTATCTGTGATCACTTGTATTTCTATCAAAATTCGATTTTTCATATAAAATCATATGAAAACTAAATTGGCTGTAGTTTCTTAAATAAGCCTCCAATTAAGAAAAGGACGTTATCTGTGATCACTTGTAATTTTCATATAAAATTCCATTTTTCATATAAAATTATATGAAAACTAAAATCGGCTGTAGTTTCTTAAATAAGCCTCCAATTGAAAAAAGGACGTTTATCTGTGATCACTTATATTTCTCATCAAAATTCGATTTTTCATATAAAATTATATGGAAACTTAAATCGGCTGTAGTTTCTTAAATAAGCCTCCAATTGAAAAAAGGACGTTTATCTGTGATCACTTATATTTTCATCAAAATTCGATTTTTCATATAAATTAATATGAAATCTTAAATTGGCTGTAGTTTCTTAAATAAGCCTCCAATTGAAAAAAGGACGTTATCTGTGATCACTTATTTCTCATAAAATTCGATTTTTCATATAAATTATATGAAAACTTAAAATTGGCTGTAGTTTCTTAAATAAGCCTCCAATTGAAAAAAGGACGTTGATCTGTGATCACTTATTTTCATCAAAATTCGATTTTTCACATAAAATTATATGAAAACTTAAATTGGCTGTAGTTTCTTAAATAAGCCTCCAATTGAGAAAAGGACGTTTATCTGTGATCACTTATATTTCTCATCAAAATTCGATTTTTCATATAAAATTATATGGAAACTTAAATCGGCTGTAGTTTCTTAAATAAGCCTCCAATTGAAAAAAGGACGTTTATCTGTGATCACTTATATTTCTCATCAAAATTCGATTTTTCATATAAAATTATATGGAAACTTAAATCGGCTGTAGTTTCTTAAATAAGCCTCCAATTGAAAAAAAGGCGTTTATCTGTGATCACTTATTTTCTCATAAAATTCGATTTTTCATATAAATTATATGAAACTTAAAATTGGCTGTAGTTTCTTAAATAAGCCTCCAATTGAGAAAAGGACGTTCATCTGTGATCACTTTTATTTTCATCAAAATTCGATTTTATATAAAATTATATGAAACTTAAATGGCTGTAGTTTCTTAAATAAGCCTCCAATTGAAAAAGGACGTTATCTGTGATCACTTAATTTCTCATAAAATTCGATTTTTCATATAAAATTATATGAAAACTTAAAATTGGCTGTAGTTTCTTAAATAAGCCTCCAATTGAGAAAAGGACGTTGATCTGTGATCACTTATTTTAATTATTTCATAAAATTCGATTTTTCATAAAAATTATATGAAATCTTAAATTGGCTGTAGTTTCTTAAATAAGCCTCCAATTGAAAAAATAACGTTAATCTGTGATCACTTATATTTCATCCAAAATTCGATTTTTCATAAAAATTATATGAAATCTTAAATTGGCTGTAGTTTCTTAAATAAGCCTCCAATTGAAAAAAGGACGTTAATCTGTGATCACTTATATTTTCATAAAAATTCGATTTTTCATATAAATTATATGAAACTTAAATTGGCTGTAGTTTCTTAAATAAGCCTCCAATTGAAAAAGGACGTTGATCTGTGATCACTTATATTTCTCATCAAAATTCGATTTTTCATATAAAAACTTAAATTGGCTGTAGTTTCTTAAATAAGCCTCCAATTGAGAAAAGGACGTTGATCTGTGATCACTTGTATTTTCATAAAATTCGATTTTTCATATAAATTATAGAAAACTTAAATGGCTGTAGTTTCTTAAATAAGCCTCCAATTGAAAAAGTACGTTATCTGTGATCACTTATATTTCTCATAAATTCGATTTTTTCATATAAAATTATATGAAACTTAAAAGGCTGTAGTTTCTTAAATAAGCCTCCAATTGAAAAAGACGTTATCTGTGATCACTTATATTTCTCATCAAAATTCGATTTTTCATATAAAATTATATGGAAACTTAAATCGGCTGTAGTTTCTTAAATAAGCCTCCAATTGAAAAAAGGACGTTTATCTGTGATCACTTTATTTCTCATCAAAATTCGATTTTTCATATAAAATTATATGGAAACTTAAATCGGCTGTAGTTTCTTAAATAAGCCTCCAATTGAAAAAAGGACGTTTATCTGTGATCACTTATATTTTCATAAAATTTCGATTTTTCATATAAATTATATGAAACTTAAAATGGCTGTAGTTTCTTAAATAAGCCTCCAATTGAGAAAGGACGTTATCTGTGATCACTTTATTTCATTCAATTATAAAATCGATTTTTCATGAAAAATCATATGAAAACTTAAATGTGCTGTAGTTCCTTAAATAAGCCTCCAATTGAAAAAAGGACGTTTATCTGTGATCACTCATATTTTCCAAATTTTTATATAAAAAATCATATGAAAACTTAAATGTGCTGTAGTTCCTTAAATAAGCCTCCAATTGAAAAAAGGACGTTCATCTGTGATCACTCATATTTCATAAAATTCGATTTTTCATATAAATTATATGAAAACTTAAATTGGCTGTAGTTTCTTAAATAAGCCTCCAATTGGAAAAGGACGTTGATCTGTGATCACTTATATTTTCATAAAATTCGATTTTTCATATATGAAAACTTAAATGGCTGTAGTTTCTTAAATAAGCCTCCAATTAGAAAAAGGACGTTTATCTGTGATCACTTTCATTTTCATAAAAATTCGATTTTTCATATAAATTTATAGAAAACTTAAAATGGCTGTAGTTTCTTAAATAAGCTCCAATTGAAGAAAAGACGTTATCTGTGATCACTTATTATTTCTCATCAAAATTCGATTTTTCATATAAAATTATATGAAAACTAAAATTGCTGTAGTTTCTTAAATAAGCTCCAATTGAAAAAAGGACGTTATCTGTGATCACTTAATTTTCATCAAAATTCGATTTTTCATATAAATTATATGAAAACTTAAATTGGCTGTAGTTTCTTAAATAAGCCTCCAATTGAAAAAAGGACGTTGATCTGTGATCACTTATTTTCATCAAATTCGATTTTTCATATAAAATCATATGAAAACTAAAATTGGCTGTAGTTTCTTAAATAAGCCTCCAATTGAAAAAGTTGTATTTTTTTTGAAATTACGCTTTTAGAAAAATCAAGTAAAATTCATAATTAATGGAATACTATAAACTTTTTTTAAATTTTCGTTTCCTCTTGTTTGCAAAATGAGTTAGTTGTGTTCCAATTTAGACTCACTGGTGATCTTTCTTATTATTTAATTTACGTATATTATTGAGATTAATTTCTCCTCTGAAACCCATCTACATATTTTTTCTCTCACTAATAATCTAACAAATCATATTTGAAAAAATATTGTGTTCATTGCTCACTGCGATCTTTCTTATTATTTATTTTATGATTTCTTTCCCAACCCTTTTATTTCCCAAATAAAACAAAATATTTACTGCTGTTTTGAAAAATCAATTTTCAATTATAAAAAAATTTATTTATTTTCAATTAAATTTTTTTGTTATTATTTTTTTTTTAATTCCTAATTCTTTTTTTTTCATTATTTAATAACTATTATACAGATTCTCTTAAATATTTAAGTTTTTTTTTTTTTAATTTTTAACAAAATTTAAAAAAATAATTTTGAATTTTGTAAAACCAAAAAATCATATTGAATAATTTTGTTACAGCAAAAAACAAAATGAGCATGAAATTAAAATGATAAAAACAAAAGAAAAAATAAAATATAAATCAAGATCAAAAAATATTTTTGTTGGAAAAAAATTAACTTAAAAACTAATAAATGCACTTGTTCCGGTACGTTAGAAAATAATTTCACACAAAAAATTCCTTTTGAGAAATATTTAAAGGAAAAAGAAATGAAATTAAGGAAAATAAAAATCAAAACACAAAATTTCCATACGAGTACAAATTATAGCCCCTGAGTATAAAAACTAAATTTATAATGTATGTACATAAATATTTTGTTTTTTCTTTCGATTAAATAGTTTTCCACAAAAATTAAAATTTGTTTGTTTTTGTTTTTTTAAATTTATAGTTAAGAATAAAATGAGAAATTTTAGGATTTATATATAAATATATACACTTAGAAAAATAAATAAATATTTAAGGGATTTTCTGTAATCTACTCTAAATAGACTTTAAAAGCAGACAGACAGACAGTTATTTGTTTTAGGGGGTTTCGTTTGTTTTGGAACTTAAATATATAAAATGATGTATTATTTTTTTTTTTTTGTGATTTTTTTTCTTTCTTTGTCTATACAAATTCGAGTTCTTATTAATAGTCACTCAAGCCTTAAGGTCCATTACCCTATAAAATTATTGTACAATTAATTAAATTAAAACGATTAAACTAAACTTAAAAATTATTACAATTATTTATCACCGAAAACACAACTGCCTGCTGGGCATTACAAAAAAGTTCTTTAATGAAACTTTTTTGTTAAAGGAGGTTTTTTTACAACTAAAACTTATTAAATAAATCGAACTATTTAAGAGCTACTAATACACACAAGTTTAAATAAATAATTTTTAAGAAAAAAAAGTTTTCAAATTGTTTTTCTTAAAAATATTTATCTCAGTTGATTTTGAAAGATTTAATCGATAACTACAGCCCAAGGGTGATCAACCTTGCCGTATTGAATGTCCATTAAAGTCTTACGAATCGTTTCGTGTACAGGTTTCTCTTGTTCCATGGTGGGTATGTAGAGATCTTGACCCATATAGTTAATGCGATTAATGGGACTAACCACACAGGCGGTACCAGTGCCAAATAATTCAAGTAACTAAAATAAAATAAAATAATTTTTATTTATTAATTATTACAAATAAATAAATTTTAATTGAGAAATTAAAACTTACTCTTCCTTGATTTAAAAGTTCGCAGATTTTTGGCATGGTGAAGGTGGCTTCAGATACTTTGAATTTACCCCATTGGCGGGCTAAAGTCAAAATTGAATCTCTGGTAATACCAGGTAAAATTAAACCATTCAAGGGAGGTGTAATCAGTTCTTTTTCTGTTTAAAGAGAATGAACAAAAAAGAAAATAAAATATATAAGATATTGTTTAAAGGGTAAACGTTTTTTTTTTATTATTTACCTCCTTGATCATTAATGTAGAACATGAATATGTTCATGGTACCGACTTCGGTCAATTGATGATCTTCACCATATAACCATAAAACTTGTTGTAAACCTTTGCGGGCAGCTTCTTTTTGTACATTGATGGTAGGAGCATAATTTGAACCCATTTTACGATTACCTACACCACCTGGCCAGGCTCTGGTATAGCTGGGATCGGCTAGCAGGGAAACAGCACCGGTATCGTCGCTCTTGAAATAACAGCCGACGGGACTGAGAATGCTGTATAATAAGGCGGAATCGGAGGAAGCAACACCCAATGTAGGCTGAAATAAAAAATGAAATAAACAAATTAATTAATAATGTTAATTTTAGAGAAATGGGGAAAAAATGTTTTGTAACGGAAATAATTAAATATGGTACTTTTGGAATTTAAGTACTTTCTATTTAACACGAAAAACCTATATTTAGTAATATATAAACTTTTCCAGAAAATCTTAAAAATAATAAATGAAAATATTAAAAATGTACTACTTTCGTACTCTTTTTAATTTATTTTTTTTAAATAGTGTCTGCTATAAATTTCCAAAACATATAAAAATTTATTAAAAAAATTATATTTCCCTAATTCCTATCTTTAAAATAGTTAAAATCCAAAATATTAAACAAATTACATATTGGTACTTTATGATTTTTTTTTTTTTTTTAATTTGGTACTAAAAATTTGAATTTTTAAAAGAAAAATATATAAAAAATCAAATACTTTTTTTTTAATTTCTTGTTTTCAACACTTTTTAAGAAAATTCTGACATTAAATTTCAGCAAAAATAATGTCCCAAATAAAGATCTATAAATGTCCTCTTTAGTACATTTGAAATTTCATTAATTTGATTTGATATTAAAAATAGGTACTTTTTTCAAATTCCTTGTTGTTTAAGAAAATCAAGAAATATTTATATTTCCAAATACTTACATCAATACCAATCAGTGTGGGTCTGATATATAAACTGGCAGCTTCTGTGTGTGGTACCCATTCGGAATCAATTGATATCAGGCGGGATAAACATTTGACAAATTCTTCACCTTCAAAGGTAGGTAAACCGGAACGTTTGGCAGCTAAATTCATGCGATTCATATTCATGTTAGGGCGGAAAATTCTAATTTTACCATCAACACCACGATAAGCTTTCATGCCCTCAAAAAGCTGTAAACAAACAAATCAAATTTAAAATACATTATCATTAATAATTAAATTAAATAAGAGATTTAAGAAATTAAAAATACAAACTGTAATTAAAAATCTATTTAAATCAAGGTGTAAACAAGGTAGTAAGCAGTTGATTACGCTTTCTCACAAAGGGATTTTTTGTTGGACATTCATTAACAAACAAGCTTCTTAAGTTTACTGATAAGAGTCTGCATAACAACCTAATCGTTAGAGATTTGTTTTTCTTCAAAAACAATTAGCAACAATATTTGATTAATTGTTATTGATTTATTTAATGTTTATTTTTTTCTATTTTTACACACGTGTTTTTTCATCCCCTTGTAAGTAATCAAATAATTAAGATTACGTCAATTAACTCGTAAGATTTTGAACTTTTAAGAAAAACAAAAACATTTTTTTTGTTGAAAAATAAAATATTACTAGGCTTTGTTTCCTATTTAAATCTAACAAATAAGATGAAATTGTTTTTTAAAAATTTTGCTTAGTCCAACAATTTTTATAAAATAAAACAAAACACAATGGGGCTTTATGACCCCTGACCTTTTTTAAACAAAGGAAATTTACAATACCTGTATACTACTAGAAATGTTGAAATACTTGTTTATTTAGAAGGCCCTTTTTTTAAGATCAAGGTTTTAGTTTATAAAAAATAAAATTCCATTATATTAAATCTTACCTCAACGGCATAATGAAGTACTTTGGCGGCGGGATGCATAACAAGATTTTCCAATGGGGTAATTTGAGGCTTTTGCCAACCACCCAAATTCTTGTGATAGTAAATCTTTAACATATGATCTGTAAATAATTTACCAAAACCCAATTCTTCGGCACAATCGGGTTTGGGTTGTAATTGTTGGGGTGTGGCCAAACGTACAGACAATTGTGAGGCACTGAATTGTTGACCAACATCATCATCATGTGTTATGGGTTCAGGTACAGCATTGGATAATTGTGATGTCATAGATTTGGTAATTTGGAAATCAGCTTCCAATTGTGATTTCTGTTGTTGTTGCTGCTGCTGTTGGGCAGCCTTTAATGATTGATTGCTGCATAATCGTATTGATTGTTCGATAAAACGTATCAAACGGTGTTGGTTGCGGAAAATATCCTGCAAGGAAAGAGAACGTAAAAGGGAAGGGAAAATTAAATTTCAATTCAAACAAATATCTTTTTGTTGTTTATTATAATTTATGCCATAAGACGTAAGAGTGAGTATTTGCTTTTACATATTTCTTTTGTTTTAATTTAGATTTCGTTTTTATTTTTAATTTCACTTATGCTTTAGAGTTTAATGTCCAGTATTTAATTACTTGCAATTTCATTTACACGGTCTTTGTATTTTTTTATTTTGTGTTGGTGAAAATGACATTGGAAAGAAGAACAATATGTTTAAAGTTAATCGAATAAACATATTGAATTTGTATTTTTAATTTAAATCATTTAAATTATGTAATCAATTATTATTAAGGGAATTATGTATCTAAATATTCAGAATGATATTTATTTTATAATTACATGATGCAAGTAAAGTTATTTACACGTTGCATTTTTAAGCGAATAAATTAAAATTATTTTAGTACATATTTTTATATATTTATATTTTTCTTGAAAATAATAGGTCTTTTAGTTTTATTTTCTTTTTTTTATTATTTTCTCTATTATTTACAAAAAAAAAAAAATATTTACTTATGTTTACATTATGTAAAGAATTCAAAAATATTAGAAAATAATTAAAATATTTATTGAAAATTATCGTTTGCAGAGCTTTTATATTAATTTCAAACAAAAATTGACAAATTTGAAAAAAATAATATATATTTTTTTTTGTAAGTCTACCATGTAAATGAATAATTGACATTACGTAAACAATAAAAAATTTAATAATTATTGATCTTTAGAGATTTTAAATTGATTTAATTGAAATTAATTATTTACATAGGGTAAATAATTAAAAAAAAGTATAAGAAAATTCTAAAGAATTCTTAAAATAAACATTTTTTATATTAGTTTCACATAAAATTTGTGCAATTTAAAAAGAAATAATTTTTTTCTAGTTATTGACGTTATGTAAACAATTATAAATTTTTAGAAATATTAAAATTTTTTAGTTTGATTTATTTATAAATAAGAATAAATTGTTTTTATTATTTACATAATGTAAGAAAGTTAAAAAACACTTATAAAATTAGTACTTCAAATTGTTTACACTTGGTAAATGTTTCTAGAAAATTAAAAACTTTTCATAAAATATTTTATTTTAATATTATTTCCACAATTTTTACTTGTTAAAAATTTACTTATTATTTGAAGAAAATAGTTACAAATTGGAAAAAATATTTATTTAGTATTTACTAAAAGTAAATTAATTATTTACTTAAGGTAAACAATTTTAAAAGTGTGTAAATTAAGTAAATTACTAAGATATTGGAATAAAAATAATAAATGTTAAATATATACCTTAAGTAAATTAGTAATTTTCAGTAAAGTAAATTACATTAAATTTAATAAAAATATGTAAATAACATAAATAATTTTAAAATATAGAAAAACATTATTGTATTTAAACTTTTTAAGAAAAGCTCATTATTATGCATTATAAAAATAATTGTTTACACTTGGAAAAGTAGCAAAAAATCAATTATAAAGCCTAGAAATTTAAAATCAATTAATTTTCGATCATTTGTAAAGAAAAATTAATTATTTACATTGTTAACCAATTGTAAATATTTCTAAATTAACGAAAAATTATCAAATTTGTATTTTAATATTATTTAAAATTATTCACCCAAATGGAAAACTAAGAAAAATAATTTTTAAGTATTTTCGTAAAGTAAATTTATTATTTACTTGAGGTAAATAATTGCATAACTTTTTAAATAAAGTAAATAAAGTAAAAGTGTAAATATAAGTAAAAGTGTAAATAAAGTAAAATTGTAAATATATTAATATAATATATTTACATAACGTAACTTAATTATTTTCTAAAATAAACGAATTTAAAATTAATAAAAAATAATTAACCGAATAATATAAATAACTCAAAAAATTTTCCAGAAACTTAGTAACCTTTTGAACTTAAATAATGAAATATATATTTTTAGATTTTTACCGAAATTTTCGCGATTTAAATTCTATATTTTTCCTTAATCATTTACGTACATTATGACGTAAACTATAACTATCCTCTTTAACATCTGTAAATTTTACAGAAATTCTAAATTTTGTAAATCAACAAATCTATTATTTCCTTGAACTCTGTATAGAAGTCATATTAAAAAAGATGATTTTCATTTTATAAAATACGTGAGAATATTCAACACTTTAATCTACTCACGTATTTTTATTTAAATACTCGAGAACATATTAATAAAGTCAAAATGTTATCATTATTAAATCAATCAAACAAACAAAATTTCAACATCTGATGAAAGTTATAAAATTAATTAATAAGCCTATTAATTTTGGTTTATTATTAAAATAAAATTTAATCGATTAAATATAACTCTTTTAATAAAAATAATCGCACACACATAGATACATATGTATTTTAAAATGAAAAGAATGAAAAGGTAAAAATTAGCTAAAGTGCATTGAACATTTTGTATATTTTACTTTTTTTTATTTTTTGTTTTTAACCGAAACAACGTAATAACATAAATACATAATGAATGTTTAAATAAATAAATAAATTATTTGTGAAAAAAAGACTACAAAAGTTCAAAATTTTTTGGCAAAAAAATTTAAAGGCGGGTTTTTTTAAATTAATTTACAGACATATTTTTTATAAAACAAAATAAAATTTTTGGTTTTTATTTGCAGACAGTTGGTCTGAACCAAATAAATTATAAATAAACATAAACATTATTAAATTTTCATATTAATTATCTTAATCTTATCATTTAATTATTATAATTTGTATATAGTAAACAAACAATTAAGATATTTTTGATTTATTTTTTTAAGAGTAAATGAAACAAAAAATTCATTCATAAAATCAAAATTTTTACTCTTAATGTAGAGAGTAAAAAAATATAAAAATATTAATTACTCATAAATTTTTATAAAATTCTCTTAAATATTTATAAGTTTACAGATGTAAATATATGAACATGTAAAAATGCATTGTAATACAACAACAACAAAAATAACGTACATATTTGTAAACAAATTCTAAAAAAGTACATACATTTATTAAAGAGTATAGAAAACATTAAACTACATGTAGATATTAAGGAGAATAAAAATATGCAATAAACAATATATAACTGGAAATATGCAACAACCTTTAAAGTGCAATGTACGCATATGCCAGCAAACAAAAACAACTAAAAAAACAACCCCATTTTTAAGAATATCAATAGTAAGTAGAGGTAGATAGAAATTTATTACCTAAAACACACACAATTTTAGTTTATGAACATTTTATTTTGTTTTTCTTTTTATAATTCTCATTTGGTTTGTATTAGGAATTACTTATATAGTTAAGTGTTTGTTGGGTTAAGTTAGCTTTGCGCAGAGGCGATATCGTAACCAATGAAGTTCTACTGAGGTGCGATTATTGCTAGTTGAAAACTTTAACCAATACCCCGCCATGGGGACGTGAAATACCGTCCACTACGGCAATTTTTGGAAGCCCGAGAGGGCTAATTATATAAATAAATTTCAATTAAAAAAAAATAGAATGGTTGTTCCCCATTTCCTAAATGTGGGTTTGGAGGAAATGTTGTTGGGGCCTTTAGGTCATTTTTAACTTGATTCACTGCTATTCATCCCTATTGCTAAAACAAGGCGAACATTTATTACGATTTTTTTTTTAATTGAAGCCTACGTCCAAATGGGAGTTTATTTTCCTTCTATAGCTGGGATATGTTCTAACAAAATTTCACGATAAAAATAATTTTTGATCCACTGAAAAGTTTAAGGGTATGTATTATAATATGCATTTCTGAAAATTTCCAAATGATTATACGAGTTAAACTTATTTTTATTCTATAAATAATTTTTTTGATGCCATTGCTTTTAATTCTAATTTATTTTTTAATTTTGTAAATATTATTTTGCAATTTAATGACTTTTGACCTAAGACTATTTGATTCACTGGCCCCCATATTTTTTAATATGTATTATTTACAATAGTATATATTAATTATTAAAAATAAAATGCAAAATTATGCTTAATTACTTATTATTTTTAATTAAATATTTATTAAATATGAAGGCACGTTTTGCATACATATGTATGGAAATAATTGATTAAACAATGTCAATAAGGGTTTAGAGAAAGACAGGAAATGGTTTTATAAACTTACAAAAAATATTCTAAATTTGTAAAAAATTATAAATTTATGAATAAACGGAAATTATGTAGATTTATAAATGATTGCAATTATTCAGTTAGCAACATATTTTAGACTTTAATATATGGCTTTCATTTTAATAGCAACATGTTGCTAAAGCTAAACATTATTTAAGAAAATAAAACCATCTTCTAAATATTTTAATTAAAAAAAAGATGAAATTTTTAAATAAATTAAAAACTAAATAATAAAAAATAAAATTTCTTTTATTTAGATTTAAATAAAGAATTTGTTATAATAATGAGGCTAGCAACATGTTGCATTTGAAGATGTATACGGTTATTATAAAACCTGAATATTTTAGAATTGATTTTCGATTAAAAAAACAATATTGAAACATATTTTTAGTAATTGAAATATTGTTTTCTAGTAAAATATGTTTAGAAATATTTAGAAATTTCTTTAAATATTTTTAAAGTTCAAAATTTGTTGTGGAAAAATATAAACTTTTTATGTAAATAAATAAAAATTTAAACAAAGAAATACACACACTTAACTTTGGAAAATTTAAAAAAAAACCTTTTTTTAGCAAAAGTTGTAAGGTAAAATTGTTGCTATTATTTATTATAGCTTTTTGGCAATTTAAGTAAATTTAATTTATTTAAAAAAAGTATTTACTTTTTTGTGTGTGTGTGTTTTATTGGCTTTTATTGTTTAAATAACAAATACCGGTTTATTCTTTTTGTTTTTTATTTAAAATTCCATTAAATTGTTAAAGAAAAAAATTTAAATAAATTTTTCAAAGAAACACATTTTTTTGCAGACCTTCTTCTTGATAAAGCTTTTTTTTGCCTAACAACAATAATTTGATTTTGTTTGAATTTTAAAAACCATTTAGCAGCCAAACTGAAATTTGCAATGCTATAGTTTTATAACTATTTAAATTAAAATAAATGTCTAAGCACTTGTTTAAACTTTCACTTTAGTGTTATTTATCAATTCAAGATTTTTTTATGGTTTTCAAATTCTTTTTTTTTTAATTTCAGCAAAAGTTCAAGTTCAATATCATTTCACCTTATTATTGATTATGCAAACTTTTCCACTCTTCATATAAAACATGTAATAAAAATATTTTTAAATATATGAAGTTATATACAAATTATATTAATTATATTTCTTTTAGAATTTGTTTATATGATAATAGAAAACAATTCTTTTAGCAACAACAATATGCGATAAGAAAGAAAGAATTTGGGAGGTTGGAGATGAATTGTATTCATCTTTTTTATGGTTAAATGAAAAAATTTTTTTTAATAAAAAATTTAGCTTGCGTCAGTAAAAAATGAAATGATTTGTGTTTTGGCAACCAAATGGGATTTCAGAAAAGTCTGACAGCTAATATAAATATTCTATAAATAAACAATAATTTTATAAGTTTTTTTTTTTTTTTATGAGGATTTCGTATGATTTTTTTAATGCAATTTATTGAGGATTTGTTTGCATAGAATATATCTAGTATTTTCTTTATTTTTAAAGATTATTAAATATTTTTTTTTATAAAGATTTGTTGAAAGAAATTTATAACAATATATATCTATTTTTTTAATTTATAATTTTTTAAAAATTTTGCGTATCATGGTGATCTTACAAGATTCCTTTTAATATTTTAAATTTTTATGAATATAGAAGATTTGGCATTTATTTTAAATTTATTATTTTCTTAAAATAAAAATATTTTGTAATATTTTTGGCGGGAAATATACTTTTAGTTAAAACTTTATTTTTACAAATATAAATTTGTTTATTTTTAGTACAAATTTGTTAAAAATATTATTTAATAAGAATGTTTATTTAGCACAAGGGTTGTTCTTAGTTTGATATGTTTTTTTTTTTAATAATTTATTTTTAAAATCAAAATTTCTTTTAATTTCTTTGTTAAAAGATTTATTTATATATTTTTGGTCTACATTTTTTAAATATAAATTTGTTTTTATTATTTTTGTTTTTTTACGCACATTTTTTTGCTTTAAATTTTTAATAAAAAAATTATAAATATTAATTTTTGTTAACTTTGGCGTTTAATATAATTTTTATAAATAAAATATTTAAATCTAATGATCTTTTTTTTTTACAACTTTATTTATATTTTGTGAGGTTTTTTCTTTTAAAATTAGTTTTAGATTTATTTGTAGTTTTAGCAGATTTTTTTAATAATTTTCAAATTATTTTCCTACCATCCTATGGCATAATTTTTAATTTGTTATATTTTTATTTATACTTAAGAAAATAAAATTTCCTTACCTTAGCATTAATAGCCATTTTGGTAGTCATTTTTTTCCAATTAAACAAATAATTTTACTAGTAATAAAACAAAACTTATTTCCAGAACTTTCACACACTTCAGAATTTAAAATGTGTGTAAATTTTCTTTTTCTAAAACACTTTTTTTATTTTTCTGTCGTTAGCGCAACAAAATTGTTCTTTTTTTCTTCCTCTACAATATTATATTTCTGCACAGTTTCTTTTTTATAGCTATTTTTTTTTTTTCTTTTTGAGAAATGCTATATTTGATTTATGAGATATTTTACTCGTTGTACTAAATAAAAAAAAACACTTCGTATTTAAAATATTTTTTTCTTTCTTTCTTATTTATATTCTATTCAATATTTTTTCTTTTTTAAGATGCGTCTTAACAGCTCCAAGTTACGGCAATAACTGAATTATTTTATTGCATGCGGCCTGTATCTATAGGTTTTTGGGCTCGCCTTTAGTGCCTGTTGATTCTTTTAGCTCTTTACTTGCTCACAGATACACACACTCTCATACTAACATAGCTCTACCAACGACTACAATCAATAGCAGTAAACAACGATTTAAAGAGCTCGTGTGATCTTCGTCATCATTTAGCAAAATGTATGTAGAAGAGTGAGTGTATTGGCCCGCTACATATAAACTGCTAGTGTATTTGTTTACACACATGTTTAAAAAGTAAATATTCTCCTACAAAACAATTTGTTGTTGTTTTTAGTACTTTTCATTTAAAGCTTTTTAGCTTCTTGCTAAAATTTATACTTTTTTTTTTCTTTTTGCTAATGCTATTAAGAGTAAATATGTTTTCATTATTTATTTATCAATAGTGGCTGGTTTTTTTATTTGTTGCTAAATTTTTATTAATATTATTTTATATACTCAAAACATGTTTTATATACACTACTGTTCATTAGACAAAGTAGTGCGGGAGGTAAGGTTTTTAGTGATATGCTTTTTTGGCGTTGTTTTCCTACAGACAGCTTGACAAGTGTATTGTCATTAAATCATATTGGCACCGATCTTCGTCTTCTCTTATTATGACTTTCTATAATATGCTCATATTGTTCTCCTACAAAACAAGAGATTGTACTAAATAGTCTGTTTTTTCCGGGTGTACTAAAATACACAATTCCTTCTTTCATTAAGTGATAGTAAACAAATTTATTAAGACAACTTTATTCATCTGATTTTTTTTATTAAACATATTCTTTAAAAAGACAAATAAAATTTAACAAAAATATTGTTGACATGTGCAATAATTATTTGTTATTTAATTTAGAATATAAAAAGCTTTATTTATTTATAAAAAAAAATATATAAAAAATCATTTAAATAAAAATATATATTCTAATTAAAATATATAGAAAAGAGAACAGCGTTTGTGTTAAAGTTCTAAAAAAATTTAAAGCAGCTCATTTAGTTAGCATTAAACAATTAATAAATTCTAACAATTTGAAATTGTTTCCGAGCGAAAACATAAAACACAAATGCGCGTTTATTCTGTTTGTGACGTACAACAATTGTTCAAAAAGTCTTAATATAAAAAAACAAAAGTCTTAATATTAAAAACATAAATTTGCATCAGCATTTTAAGTTTATTTAAAAAAGTTTGTGTTTTAAATTTTAAAATAAAATTAAAAAATAAATAAATATCCTAAATATAGATCATTATTTAAAACTAATTTTATCAAACCTGTTTTAATAAATTAAACCGTTGATATTTTGTAAATCTAATGATTCTAGTACAATTACTGGTAAACTCAAAAACAAGTGCTTTGTCATAATTTTAAAAAGTTTATTCAACTGACTTGAATCAATCCTCAAGATGTTCATATATACATATAAATATCAATGGATTTTATTAATAACGGATTTATGTATAATGTCAGTTTTTTTAAATAACGAGTTTTGTTGAAAATCTGATGCAACAATTTATTCAAACAAAATAAGTTCCTTTTATATTTTTTTGAAGAGAGTGCTATATTTGTTTGATACAATTGTAGATCATGGATCATAATTAGTAAAATTTTTTAGCAATTAATTAATAAAAGTAAAGTATGAAACTTAAATCCCTTTTGAGAGTAAATATTATTGAATTTTAAATATTTTTTTCAATAACTTTATTGTATAGTGCATGTTAAACGTCTTCTTGAGGACGTCACAAATAAGTTTAAAAAAATTGCAATACACCCTCAAAATACAAAAACAAATGATTTTGAATTTATGTATCTTTTTAAGCTTCTTTTGAAAGTGTATGAAGGGCGCTGTTGTCATAATAATAAAAGAAAATTTTTAGACAGAAATATTTTCTAGATCATTGTAAGAAATGAAGACAATGTGTCCGTCCGTCATTGTGTCGGTTGAAATGGTGTTTATGAAGCTCACATACAACTGATATATATACTATATATATCAAACGATTCGATATTCTTTCGAAAATTTCGGTAATGAAATTCAGCTAGATCGGTTTATAAATGACGGAAATGTGCTTAAGAAACTTTTTGAGTTTTTGATGACGCTGTTCGTTTTTGCAAAGATGTTTCCAACATTTTTTTTCAGAATTTTTTATATTAAAAAATAATAATAATAATAAATAAAAGATGAAATAAATCGTTTCAATAGTAAATGAGATATCGAGCATAATACATTTTAAGATTTTTGCGAACGATTTTTATTTATATAGGTCTTTAAGGAGAAAATTTTATTTATCAGTAAGTTGCCGAAGGGTATTAAAGATTCCGCATATGGTCTTGATCTCGTTTTACAATAAACTATAAAAAACGATAAGAAACTTTAGTATTTCCAATAATTTCCTCCTTACTACAAACTAATGGTAATGCATTCGAATGTATAACTCTAATTTGATTTTTATAACATTGTATGTACCTACCTAGAAGTACATATTTTTCTAACTTTAGTTGAAATAAAAGTAAGTAATAAGTAATGATTTCATCTTAATATTTATTGTTTTTCTCTTGATTCAAACAAGGTCACTTAACCTAAAAACTTAAAATGTTTTTATTATAAAATCATGTCTGTAGCTGATAATTACTTATCAATTGAATTCAGAACCAGACAGATGCTAAGCTAAAGGAATAAAAGCATCTGTCAAATAACATTGTAAGATTTTAATCAATGACATTTAGTAATTTTTCTTAATTTGTATCATTAATGGAAAAATCAATATCACAGGAATTTATATATAATATGAAGGATTAACCTCAGAGTAAAATAAACATTACATTAATTAAAATTTTAATTGAATAAGCATTTTATTTTTGTTATTTATTAATTCAGAACAAAAAATATACACTGCAAAAGGTAAAAATCGACTTTAATTAGAAAATTGCTTATATTAATGAATATTTAATTGATTTTGCTCCAATCATCAAAATTGTAATATTAATAACTACAATGATTGATTTAATTATTACTGTTTTTTCTTAAATAGACAAAAAGATATGAAAATTTTTAAACATTGAGTTAAATTTATTTTATTTCTATATTTTTATACACAAATCTTTCAATTTTTTTTATATTTTTTAAGATCTGTCAATTTCAAACCAATTAGAAAGTTAATTATATTAATAAATAATATAATTAAATTAATAATTTTAATAGAAAATAATTTGAAATATTATTTTCTGTGTAGAAATAAAAAATGTATTAGTCTAAATAATCCATATATATATATAATAAATATCGTATGATTTAAAAGATTTGTTTCAATCAAAAAAATCTATTCTTTATTAGCAATCACCCCCTCGTAGTGGATTATTTTTTCCATTAATTTCTATGTCGCAAAAATCTCAAATAGTTCCTTCACTCCTAAACTACAGTGAATTATAATTTTTCCAATTAACTACGTAAATAGGAACTATCACATGTAAATGAAATTAAAGAAAATTTCTAATATATGTATACATAATTAAAGTATAAAAAAATCCCATATTTAAGTATTATTAATTTTCTTTTAAAAATAAAATGGTGTTTATTTTTATTAATTGATGGATGTTACACAATTATTTAATTGGTTGATAACGGAAACAAAATTGCATAATAACCAATTTACGAATACAAAATAATACATATGTACATACATATAAAAATATATATTATAATTTGCTACTAGAATTTCCTACTTAAATTCTACTTAAAATTTCATCAGATTTAACAAAAATAAAAAAAACTGTTGAAAAACTTGCTTTAACATGCAAATTAATTAAAAATATATTCATTTATAATGTAAACAAATATTTAATAAATGTATAAATTGTTCATTAAAATATTTTAACAAATTGGCAAATTTGCACTTAATTTTTGTTAAGCCCTCTTTTTATCAATGCTTTTCGCAAATGTTTGTTAAATTCATTTTTTCTGGTTATTTTAATGAATTGTTAAACAATTTAATAGTTTTTGTTGGCAATGAGGCGCGTGTTTAACTCTTCCTATTTAGAAGAAGAAGAAAATAAGTCATGAGATAAAGTTTTCGTGAATGAAAAAGTGTGAAATGGCTTTGAATGCTTTTAATGCAGATATACAAATTGTGAACTAAGGGTATTTAGAATCATTAAAAAAGCATTTTTTCTTTAATCTTTATGTTTATAATATATACATTTGTTTCTTTATTTAATTGCATTTTTTTTTTTTTTTTTTGGAGAAAAAATTCATGTGATTTTNNTTTTTTTTTTTTTTTTTTTTTTTTTGAGAAAAAATTCATGTGATTTTTGATTATAAATATTTTTATAAAATATTTAATAGTACACATTAATACATATGCAACACTGGCAGTTTATACATAAAGTTCTTAAAAAAATGACTCTTTTCTACAATATTTTATTTGCGATTGAATTTGAGACCCCATAAAGATCTATGGACTTTTGACACAACAACTTAAGTCTAATAAATAATAATATATACAATGAAAAAGTAAATTAGTACAGTGTCCCATTCAAAATTTATTCATTAAAAAAATTATTACTTTTGAGCCAATGCACTTATTTTTAAAATTAAAAGAATTAAAGACGATCACTACTTTCATAAAAATTCATCGCATTTAACCGATTCTTCCAAAAATATATAGAATTCTAAAAATGCAGTTTTAATTTATTAATAAATAGAAAAAAATTGATTTTCAAAATATTCGTATTACTACTTCATAAATTAAAACAATTTTCAAGCCATTTAACCTCAATGTACGGATATTATCATTCTGTAAAAATACTCTATTAATTATTTTGGAACAACTTTTTTTGTACTGTTCAATTTTCTTTTCACAAGAGCCCCATATCTCTCTACTGGTCTTAGCTCCGGACAATTTGAAAAATTGGCACGAAAACTATGTTATTGATATGGTACCAATCCAAAAATTGTGCTCTCTTATGAATGAAAGATACCTTTTTGCAACCATTTATGATATATATATATTTTTTTTTCATTACTTTTAGAGCCGACTGTAACAAAAGATTTGTTTTGCTTCAACTCCATAAAACTTGTCATACCAGGAATTTTTTCAGAAATTTTGTTTATTTTTGGATCCTAAAAGAATATTCAACAATTTCTCGAGCATTGATATCTCTTAAACAAAAGCATTTACTGCAAAGAAATTTTGTACAAATAGTTCGAGGGTCGATATAAACTTAGAAATCAAAAATGGGCATGGTCCAACCAATGAAATTTTGTGTTTTATCCCAAACCAGAATTCCTATCAATGATCAATCTGTGATGATCTGAAGCTGTTTTTTCCAAATTTTTATTTTTGGACAAATTTGAATTTTTAAATTTTTTTAAAATAATTTACAGCGTTTACATAAGCATTAGTTGATACATTTTTTAAATTTTAACTTTTAATTACCTTATCATATAAAAAAATTTAGGCTAAACTAACGGGTGTATTATATTCGGACAAGCCTATATATAATATATCAGTCCATTTCGATTTATAGTATTTTTTACTTTTTCAACTTTGTCACAAATATTATCAGAAATATTTTATTATCTCTTCACACAAATATTATCACATATTTGTCACTTTAAAATAATTTTGAAATGTTGTGGGATTTTTTATATTTATTTTCAATGCCACAAATCGTGTGCGTATGTTTATTTTTATAAATGTTTGTCTGATGCAACACGTGTGGAAAGTACATCATGTAAAATTATTTTCACACACACACACTCACATACACTTATACAATTTAGTACAAATCATGCTAAATACTAATCACAACAAGTTTGTCTTTCCCTCCATGTTCGACTCAAATTTTTATGAAATCAATTTTTAAGTAATAACAACGGACGATTTAAAATTTAAGTATCCGATGAGATTTCTATAGAAAATATTGAGTTTATTTTTTTTTTAAAGGGATTTCTTATCTTGTAAACATGTTTTTCTTTTTAGTACAAAAACGAAATAGTTTCTCTTTACATTGCTCTATTACTCAAGAAATATGTTCTCTTACAACTTTTAACACATTTACACATGTGTTCTTTTTTTTATTTGTTTTTTTTTAGTCACTCTCGCTTATCTTTAAAAAGAAAAACTAATTTGTATTTTTGAAATGAAAATTTTTTTGCAATTTCATTTTATTTTCTATGAAATCATGACGCAAGTTTTACAAGTAATGATCCCATGTTTTTAATAATAAAATTTCTAATAAATTTTATATAAATATAACGAGTTTATTGAATAAATCCCCTTTTACCACAGAATATAATCAATTTTTAATAATTTATTTGAAATTGTTATTAAATTGAAATTTTAATTTTACTATAACACAAAATTCAAAAGAAATGTTCGTACCTATCGTTTGTATACAAGTATAGCATCATAACTATGAATTTAAATTATTATAACTAGAGAAACTACAATATGCTGTAAAAAACTTGGTTTTATGCACATTAAATATGCAATAAAAAGCGAAAAATATGCTTAAAAAAAAAGAAAATATGCGCTTAAATACATGCACCCGAAAACATTTTAATTTTATTTTTCAATCAAATTATATATCAACAACAATACTTTAAGGCTAATAAACAGAGAAACCATAATATGCTCTAAAAAATAGGTTAAAAGCGAAAAATATGCTCTAAAACAAGAAATATGCTCTTAAAAAACAAAGATTTTTTATAATTTTTTATCAAAATTGATATATTGATCCCTGACCGCCGAAATATCGTAACCAACAACATTTTCGAAATTCGTGTTTTGATGAAAATCTATAATTTAGGGCATCTGTCAAAATTTCATCGTCGTTCAGATTTATAGCGAAAGCAATCGTAATTGACATTTTTCATAATATAACAATCACTAAAATGTTTCTCTTGCAAAGTATTGTTTACTGCAATTACGACATTTTCGCGATTAGGACTCGAAATACTTTCATTAAAAAATATTGTTTTTTAACACAAACTTCAATCTTGTTGCTATATTTATTTATTAAAGTAAATTTTAAAATTTATTACTATTATTAATATTATTATTTGTAATCTTTTTTTTATAAAATTAAATTTGAAAAACATTTCATGAGATAACAAAAAAATATGCCCTTAAAAATTGCAAAATATGCTATAAATATGAACTAAAAATTGCCAAATGCAAAAATATGGCCTGCACTAACAAATCTACGCCAAAATGATTTATTAGCTATGAAGAGGATAAATATTTTATCAATGACTTTATTCAATGTTCAGGAAAAAACATGCAATTGCATATTTTTTGGTTTCCCTGGTTATGATCTTTTAGAATCAAATAACAGTATGTATTTTCTAGGCATGAGCACACATCATAAAAAATATACAAAAACAATACTTTAAGATTTCCTTGACCTTGACCACACTTAATTTAATTATTACTTTTACCATTTTTTTACTTTCCACTTAACTTTTTTCCTAATTCAATTAATATAAAAAAACATTCATAATATGCGCAAAATGTGTTTTTTTTTTCTTGATCACACGATAATGTTTACTGGTTTTTTTTAGAGAGAAAAAAATTGTTTACTACAAAAGTTAGTCATTTTTTTATTTATTATTGTTATTATTATTTATGTTTTGCAAAATTTTATTGAAAAAAACATTTTAATTTAACAAATTTATTTTTTTAGTATGAATGAATGATTTACGTATTATATCTTGGTAAACAATATTATTACGTTTTATATAAAAAGGAGGCTTGTCTCCAGTGATGAGCAAAACGTAATTATCGATAAGATATGTATGTGAATTTAAAATTCACTTAAATTAAATGATAAGCGTTATACTTTATACTCTAAATAAAGTAAACTAAAGTTAGTTAGTTGTTATAAAATAATAATCAGATTTAAACATTTGTTGGTATCATTTCTAAATTTCGGACATTTTGTATGCAAACACATTTTTATCAATTTCAATTTTTATGAATAATTTCAATAAAATGTTGACCGCGACTATGCTGTAGGTGTTCCATTAGTAAGTTTAATTTTCTTTGATGCCAAATGATTGCGAATATATTTAGTTATAATATACTTTGTCATTATCCCAATAACGGTACATCGTCTCAAACGCAAATAGTCCTTTTTCAGTGTGGACATTAGTATTAATTTTTACAAAATTTAAAATTTGTTTTTTTTTGTAAAACTTTTCCTTTGTTCTTCAAGTCTGAGAACTATTCATATCAAAAATCGATGGTACCAATGAAAGTTAAGAACCGAAATCAATCATTATAGTTAAATAATTTTAATTTTAATCAAAAGGTAGAACTTGAAATCAATTATAAAGATTTAGTGTAAGGAAAGTTCTTCCGAAACAGAAAATCATCAACTAAATTTTTGTTTCTCAAGAAATCAGCTGCTTTTTAATTGAAAATAAAATTATTTAACTTTTGTTGGGACCACCAATTTTACCCATATTTTTAAGTTCCAAATCCATAGATCCCTTTTGATATAAATAGTTTTAGTAGGTAACTCTCAACTTTTTTTAGCTTTTTATTTTTAATATCGTTATCGAGATTTAAAAAAAAAAAAACAAAGTTTCATACATATTTTAAGAAAAAATAAAAAATTTTAAGAAAATTAATGTTGACCCTATTATAGTTATTAGTAACATTTTGTTGTTATGGTAATAATAATATTAATATGGTTTAAAACCCGAATACGGTTTAATAACAATGAAATAGGTTGCAAATTATTTAATGGTTGTAAACATAATTACATTTTTCTTATTAATAGATTTTTTTTGCTAAAAATATTCATAAACATATAATTTTGTAATATTAATATGGTTAAAAATTTTATTACGTGTAAACATTTAATGAAAAAACAAAAATACCGTGAACTATAATTTATTAAAATTCAAGACAATGGGAACATAATATAGTAGTTGTGATAATGCTGTAACCATGTTTTTTCTCGGTGTGTAAAAAATTTTTGTTAGAAGTTATATTACTAGAGCAACTGTTACAGTTATATAAAAAACCTGTATTACCGGTCTCTTAGCGAACTGAAAACATTTTTCATGATGTCGGAGGGCGCGATAATTTTCCTCGTCTTCCCATGTTTAGAAATTGCTGTTACATATTAACATCCATGGTGTAAAATGCTAGAAAAGATATCTAATGGACATTACTTCATGGTCAGTGACTTGTGTAGGATTTTGGTTATTTAAGTATATTTTCTAAAAAACAAAGTTGCTAATAAAAATGCCGAAAAAACTTTAAAGTCAAGAAGCGTAGTTCAGCGTGAAATAATTAGCAAAAAAGTTTGGATTTAACTAACTCTTAAACATACAATAAATTTAAACAACACTATTTCGATTTCCCTAAGTGTTTTTACAGAATATTTTTTATACTTGTTGAGATTCATTCATAACAATTTAATATTTATGATGTTTTTGTTTTTTCCACTCTAACAAATAAAATATAGTAAAAACAATTACCTTGATTTTAACGTCACTTGTTATTGTTATTGTTTTTTTTAATATTATTGTTTATTTTTCATATAAACAATTCCCGCTAAGTTTACCTCTTTTCTTCCATATCACTAGCAAGTAGTCTGTCATTTGTAAATATTATTATTGTAATAATTTATCAAGAATTTTGTTTGTATTTTTTTTTTTACAAATTTGCTTTTGTTGTTTATCTATGAGTACAATATTTTAAACAAGAATAATGACGTAGTCTTACATATAGTTGTTATTGTATTTCATGATCATTTTCATTTTCTTTTTTTTTTTTTAAAATGAGAGTCCCTTACTCACTAAGGGGTATATCATATACGAGATTATACACACCCCCTTTTTTCTGTTAATAAGAAACACTAGTGACACACATTTGTAAAATTTTGTTTACATTGTAATATTGGTAACAAGGTTGTGAGAGCTTTATGATATCGAAGAGTATATTTTTTCGAATAAAGATCCATTGGGGGCAAAATAGTTTAATAAATAATAAAAAAACAATTTTATATGTATATGATTGCAATAGAATTGTTTACGTTTTTATTCATGGTGTTTTTGCTCATATATTTGTTTACATTTTTTTACGTTCCAAATAAACATAAGTCCAGACAAAAAAAACGTCATTTGAAAAATCGTATGATTATTGTTTTGTTTTCTTTGCGTATTTTTTCACAATTCTCTTGAAATTTGTTTACGGCCTTGTGTGAGTTCAAAACTTTCGTTTTCATAAATTTAAAGGAAAGGAAATTTAAAAAAAGTTTAAATAAAACTATAATAAGTGTGAAATGAAAATGATCAGTTAAAATTTAGTTCAAATTTTATTATTTGAATTGTTTAGCAATTTTAAAATTAATATACAAGTGTCCAGCGCTAACCACTTACATGATCTTTTACAAATTGTGCGCTTTGTTAGAATAAATATATCGAACACAATAAAACTATATATTTATTAGTTGCAATTCTTTATGAATCTTTTATATTTTATATTGAGTCTTTAAAAGAATATTTTTTAATGACAAAAAAAGCTGTCTGACATAATAAAATATCATTCATAAACAACAAATAGTCTGACCACTAGACCGACATGTCATCGTATAAGAATAAATATTTTTATGTTTATTCTAAAACCAGATACATAAACAACGTTGCCAGACAATTTTGTAAAAATAAAAACAAAATAACTCAAAATTGCGAGTGTAAGTTCACATCTGTAGTGCTATTCAGCAAATTTTACGATTCAACGTTATAACCCAGCAAAAAAAGAACTGAAAAAGCTCTGATTTTAACGTTGTGTTGTCATTGGAAGGAAGTACTTAGTGGTGAAAAAGAGCTGCAGAAGTTCTTTTTTTAACCCATGTTTGTCATTGGTAAGAATGTTATTTGAAGTTGTGAAAATGTTCTCTTTTTGAAGAACTTCAACGTTTTTTGCTGGGTATTTAAATAAAAACATGCCAGACGGCAGGTCCATTCCTAGGGAATATTAAAACAAAAAAATAGAAGATAATCG